>JASKGN010034952.1:0-11451 GCA_030556245.1 Falagria sp. GC000072 | reverse complement strand
CTTCGATAAGTCGAACTTCAATAACTCGAATTTTCGATAACTCGAACTAAATAGGTTGGCATTAGCGCCAGGTCCGAAAATACATGTAATTTTGTCTCGATAACTCTAATTTTTATATCTCGATAACTTGAATATCTCGATAACTCAAAGAAATCTTCATGGCGCTAGCTTCGATAAATCTGGATTAGTCGAATTTTCTTGTGGGACTCCGGTAACGGCATATATTTTTGCTATAAATACTCTACATATGTAGGCAATAAGATTTCCCTATATCTGGAGGATGTTTACTTATATAAGAAAACCAATTAAACCACATTAAATATAAATTGACCATTTTTTGATAACTCGAAGTCTCGATTACTCGAACTTTTTTTGTGGCAGATGGTACTTCGAGTTATCGAAGTTCGACTGTATATTATATCAAATTTTCTATAAATTATAAACCTAATGATAGCAAATCTACCTCGTGATTTTATTTAACAGAAGGAACAATGCGAATTGAAAGAATGTAACAAGCAAAAGGTAAACCAAAAGAACTAAGAAGAAGCGAAAGAAGTTCGGTCGGCATGCATATAGCTAAAGAATGAACATGTGAGAGGTCATATTAAAATTGAAACTGGTTTAAAATATTTAAAATGCTCGCCACGCCACGCAGTTGAAGACTGCATAAAACGTCTCATTTCGTATTCTCGGTCTAGGCGTAGTTTTTAAATTGTAATAATGATTCTTTACTTCTTCATGGCTCTATATATGTTCATGTGCATCTTTTATGTTGTACATCTTCCACTATCTAGTTATATTTATCTCAAAAGTTTAAATAACCACGGTTTAATGTGGTATGTGGTGTAATGTGTAAATTTCATGTTGTACACTGGTTACCACTTAGATTTAATTAAGAAATCAAAATTCAATTAACATTCTTTAATGATTACTAATCGAATACCTGCAATGTAGGTATTTACATCTTCATGCTCATAACCTTATTTTAGTTGTAAATTTTATGTAAATTATTAAAGGTAGATGATGAAAAGTTTTTTTAAGGATGTGATGTAAGTATATGGGGATATTTTACTTTGTTAATTTTTTTCATTTTGACAGGTTAGTTACTAAAAAAGTTACTAGGGTAAATAATGGTATCTCACTCTAAATATTTCAAAAAATTAATTACAATTCTCACAAATTAAATTGAATGCAACTAATAATTATTCAAACTTATTGTTACATTAAAAAAAAAATTTGCAACCCACAATCATGGCGCCAAATCGGCGACAATTAGCAAACGATTACGATTGACCGCATTCATTGTAGACATGTATTACTTCATAGAAATAATTTATGTGGAGTTGACACTGAACAATTCAATTGTAACTAATATATCGATAATACTATGCGTTTACATATGATAGAAGGTAGAAGGTGTTTGAAGAATGTATGAGATGGAAATGTATCCGCTTTGCTGCAAAGGTAATAGAATTATTAATACAATTATGAATTGTCATCGGCATTATATGAGACGTGCCGTGAAAAAGAAGTATTACATTCAATTCTCACTCATAACGCCTTTGCAGGAGGTTGCTTGATTTATTACTAACCAACAGGGAATGATATCCATGATGAAACGATGAAATGTTACTAGCGTTACTAACAAGCATGTTAAACATGCTTTTAGTTAATATACAATTATTATTACTATTGCTTGAAACAATAAGAAGTTATTTTACATAACTATGAATATAAATTAAATTTGTTGTATTTGTATTTGGTTTAATGTGCGGCATATCATTAAAATTTAAATCTTAAATTTACGATCTCATTCAAATTTTTAATTTGCATTTATGTAATTATGAATTTTTTTCTTTTATTGTTTTAGGTGTCTTTGAATCAATCTAATATTTTTGAACCGAGGATGGCACAGTTGGAAACACTTGAGGCAAAAGTAAGTACAGTGTTTTAAAACTTCTAGAATCTAGATCATTAATACACAGCGTTAACGCTCTGCTATATATACACTAGCACCAATGCCGGTCATTATTTTAAACATGGCCCTCTATGAACCAAAGGGGGAAACTTGAAGAAAAATTTGTTGAGAACCTCTGATTTAAAATGTTTTTTACCTTTAAACTCGAATAAGAAAAATCTTCGTTTGAACATATCATAAATATTATTTTGTTATCATCTTTATTTACATACTTATCAAATGACCACAGCCGTAAAATAAGGGCTTCGTTTCGTTTTCCATATAGAAATCGAATTGAATAGGATATAAATGATAAAGATGCGTGACTGGCGACGATTCTAATACCATAGCAATGTGAAACCCACGCATCTGTATTTCTAAAGAATCGTAATAATAATGTCAATAGAGTTACTTAAGTTACGTGCATTTATCTTCATACTTGCAATAGTATTATATTCTTGGAAGTATAAGTAAACTTACACAATCACTTTTGCTTTCTGGATAATCATTATTTTATTTATGTCTTTATCATACAGAATCTTAAAAGCTTTAAAATTAAATTAGGTTAAATGTTAAATTTCACTAATTAATTACATTAATTCCAAGAAAGCCAATTTAAATATTTTGACAAGACAATATATGATTTGAACAGGAAGCGATTTTTATCTGTCGCTTAGAGAACAATTTACAAATCACAGAAGAAAAAGCACAAGAGAATTGAATTTTCGTTTTAGAACGTGAAATTAAGGCACGAATAAATTTACAATGAGATTACATCGATCAAGAATCCAGCAACAAACATATAATTCCTAAGCAACAACAAAAAGGTTGCTGACAAATAATCACGCGTTTTCTACTGGGAAGACTCTTCTCACGCGTATCGTACTTACACTTTGCTTTACCTACATTAGAAGATTTCACTGTTAACATGTATCGTTGTTAACCGAGCTAATGGAAAGGATGCTTGATATGTGTATCAAGATACAGATACTTTATCCGATGTGGGTTGTAAATGCGAATGCGTGTGTGTATGTGTAAGTACGCAAGCTTAAGACAAAAGAATCACGCATGCTATGAAACTGCGAAATTAGTAATGGATAATACTCCTTGTTCTTTGCAACTTGTATTTTATTACGCTATGAAACGTTAATGAAGATATAAACTAGTTTTACTCGTGAATTATTTCTGTATTTTAATGGGTTATTAATATTATTTGTTTATGTGTGTATGTGTTACAGTTTACACATGGAATAATAATTATGCGTTGCTTTTTTATTTTTTTTAAATTAATGTAATCAAGATATAAAAAAATTATAAAAGTAAAAATTGATATTGTATTTAATATCATAAGTGGATTATGGCCATTATTCATGATAAGACGTGTATAATGATCATTACCAACACTAAATCTTAAGTTTCCATACACAACATCAAATTTTTTAAATCAAATAAATTTTACTCGATTAAGCAATTTCAATCACAATTTATATGATTATAACGAGTATAACCAAGCACAACGACACTTTTCATAATACTTGTATACCATACATATACTTTAGAGGTAAGCAAAACGATAGGGTTAGTAACAAACCCTATATGGTCCCTCTTTTGATTTACACATTAAAAAACCGGTTGCGATTTGCATATGAAAGAAGACGACACCTACCATATTATAACACAAACAAATATAAATGCGATTCGGGGTCGGCCGGTGGCGAGACTCGAATTTCTTCGATGCACAAGTATTGTTATCATAATAATAGAAAGGACAACAGACCCTTTCAGTATACTGAAGAACAATCGCTCGTAATTTCCTGCAGAGAGGGAAATAGGCGATAGTTTAGGGCGTACGAAATTCAGTCAAGAGGTTGCAATTATTTAACCGTTAATCATGACTTATGCCAACACAAAACTGGATCGAACACATTGAAAGTAATTAATGATGCTGTCCTTTCGAATCAGCTTGATAATGACCCTAAACTCACGGTTCTAAAAACACTATTGTTATAGTTGATTTTAAAGGGGTGAGTGTAAAATAGTCAAAGAAAAAACGAAATTTTAAAGAATTGAAAAGAAGTTTAGATTGGAATTAAAATTATAACGGAATGTAATTAGGGATTATATTGTGTTAATGAAACTTATTCAAATGGAAATCTTTTTTTATCTGTAATTGAATTGTAATTTTATAAAGATTAAGAATACATTATTTACTTAATAATTAATTTAATTGTTTCAGATGGCCAGTATAGAAGTATCATTATCTTCAACCCCTCGAAGAAAGAAAAACGGAAGTTTGAGTGGTTCAGTACGTTCCATACCAAAGGACACCTCGACTTGTAAAGAACTTGAAAGTCTTCGAAATGCATTGCGGGATAAAGAAAATATTATACAGACATTACGAGGACAATTAAGCATTCCTGCTGTGATGCGATTGAATCACAACATTCGCAATTGCAGTAATAACAATAATAATGGTTTAATACGTGAACTTTCCGACACGGAAAAGAAACAAGCGGAAGAGCGACTTACCCGTTTGCGCAATGACACCGACGCTAAACGATTAGCGATAAAGAATCTGAAAATGGCTTTAGAACGATTGGATGTTACTGAGTAAGATACGATTTATTTTAAGATGAACATAAATCAAATTGTAATAACATTGTTTTTGTTTGTAGTAATATTGATGTTCGTATACAACAAGCAGAATTAGAATATCAATTAGGGCGAGAGGAATTAAATTTATTGACGTTATTAGAAGAAACAAGAGCGTTGCAGCATTGTCTTGAAGAATGTAACAAAAAAACTAACGATTCGCATACATTATACAGGTGAGGCATCACTAATTGAAACTTTTCTTCTCATTGCAAATTTAAACTAGTTATACTTTTTGTTACATATACCATTTTTTACGGTATAAAAGAAGTGTAAGAAGTGGATACACAATTAACTCAATTACTAATTACAAGTTTTGCGAAATGTAATGTAAAATCATGCATGTACTCCGAGCTTCAAAATGAGTTTGAAGTTTGCTGGTATGTTAGTTAACAACTCAATAATGAATAAGCACCAAACACCGCTTCCAATTTGTGGTTTTGCGTGGGACTTTTCCCATAGAAATTAAATCGATATCCAGAAAAACGACGCGAACGACGACAACTTTCACGTTCAATTATTTTACATTAATTATTTGAAATGCCAATTGTTTTTCTTAATTCATAATTAAGAACAAGATTAAAACATTCACGAAAGGCTTATTAATTAAGATTTCGATGTAAGAGGTTGACAAGTAATTATTTTTATTTGTTACACTTCTACTTCTTGTTATACAATTAGTTTTTTAACAAAGAGTTTCTTGTTACAACTAATTTTCATTGTCATACTTTTTAATTCTTTCTTATTTTTCATGTCACTTGTAACATGACAATGAGATAATGAACAATTTTTTTGACATTTTTTTTTTCTTGTTGTAGTTGCTTAAGTACCAATGAAATTGTAAGCTTGCATGTGACTGAAGTCATTTATGATCCCAAAAGTCCACGTTTCGGTGCTGGCGAAAACGAAACCTGTCTGGGTTTATATGTGGATTGGGCATTGGATGATACTGGCTTGCAAAAAGGAGACAGGTGAGTTTTTTGAACAACGCATTCTTATTAACCTTAAGGGTCATACTCATTTATATCCCATTCAATTTTTTTTCTTTTTCAACCATTACAAATTTGAATAAAAAAATGGTCTGAAAACTAAAATAAGCATTAAAAAGACTTAATTGCAATTAGTAATTAGTTTGAAAATTAAAAATTGTGAAATTAAAATTTTAGTAGGTATTTAATAGTTTGTAATTAAATGAAGTAATGAACTTGACCGAAAACAACCTTGAAAGTGTTATAATCATTTAAATAGTAGTACAGGTTTATTTCATGTGAGTATATGAATATGAAACATTAATGAATAATTTAAAGAGGTATTGTGGAAAGAGATCTAGAATGCATACCATTTTCCATGGCCGGAAACTGCGTAGTGCAGGTGTTTTCAGCCATAACGACCTTCCACCCGTGTATCCGGTCATGTGATGCTATGAACTCTTCTTAAACAATTGAAACTGAACTTACACCATTGCCAACACTTCTAGATTTGTGTAACTGCTTATTGAAAAAATAATTCAATTGAATTGAGAAAAAAGCTAGTGATTGGATGATTAAACCATTTCAAACTTTGTTATTGAACACAGCAGTATGTCTAAATTCAATTTGAGGTTTGAAGTCATTGAAAGCACCAAGTAATATTTAAATTTTACCTTTGAAATTGTATGTCTTTGAAATTTGATAAACTAAATAGTTAAAACTAATTAGATATCAAAAAATTTACTTGTAAAAAGATACCCAATTCAATTAATAAAAAGAAAGTATTCGTTTTTATTATCCTACATTAAAAACGAAATGAAAACAATTAAATGCAATAAGAATACATAAACATAGGCAAATATTAGAATTTAAAAGTATTCAGTGAGAATTAGGTTTTACGACTTGGCGAATATTTGAATCGAGTCATAAAATATCAAATTAAACAATAGTTTAAACCAAATTGTTCAACTAAAACCATTAAATTTTTAATTATGCATTCTTAATATTGAGATTTGTTCATGTCCCATATGCCCCAAATTCATTAATTCGCTAGCGCTTCATATGTACGAATAATTTTCACTTTTTTATTATTCATATGAAGATTTCCTCTTCTGATTCTAACAATAAAATCAGGTCTGAGTTTCATTCCAATTTGCTTCTTCTTCTTTGCATCTTCAAACATTTTCGACAATAGTAAAACATAATCTGAACCAAATTTTTATCCATTGTTTCTTGTAAGTTTCCATATGTTTAACCATCAAAACATTAATTTAATTAATTATTATAATAAACAAAGAATATTTAGATGAGTAGAGAAGTACATTGTTTTTTTGGTGATTTATTAGTTGTATTTCATGTTGTTTTCATGTTTTTAATTAATGAAAGTATAACGAGGGAATGCATGAGTAGTATGCTAATTAAATTTTAAAAAGTAAAATGAATTTCCATTTCTTTCCTAGATTGATCGAAGTCAATGGTAAAATGGTTCTCACAAAGACAAGAGATGACATGACAAGGTTACTCCAAGCAGCACCTGATCCTGCCACTCTTGTTGTTTTAAGAAAAGGAATATCTAATGCTAAAGTCCCTGTAATATCAACTTATCATAATAACAACGAGGTTTCAGCATTAAGATGCGAATTGGAAGTTGTTAAAGAACGAGCTGATGAAGCTCAAAGAGCCAAGGATTGTTTTAGATCTGATAATATTCGTTTAACTCATAGGATTTCATATTTAGAAGAACAGGTAATAAAATTATTTAATTTAAATTAATTATTTTTCAACAATTACATTTTTTATTTTAGGTCTCCGAGTTATTATCTCGCAAACCAGATTCTGACATTCGAGTATTAAACCAAAGTCCAATGATAACATCGACAGTCAAAACTAATCAAAACATAACAAATATCAATATAAGTTCCCAACCCACAGCAGTAGTATCAAAACATGGAAATGATTCTCATTCAGTATTACCATCGAGATCAAAAAGCAGCTTATCAAATGTATCCAATACTTTAATTTCTGCACCTAGCCCTCAACCATCAGATCATTCTTGCCACAATAAATCTCATCGACATTCAAAACACCGCTCACGAAGTAATTTATTACTATCAACAAGTACACAACATTTAGAAACGACAAAGAAACCACATCATCATCATCACCATCATCATCGCGAAAAAGATTACAATTCCGAAACGAATTCGGCAATAGAATATCGCGGTTCTCGCAAATGGGGTGATCAACTATCACCAATAAACGATTATTCACCTAGTAATAACATAATGGATCAAAGTTATCGGAAAGCCACGAAAATCGTACAAGATTTAACGAAAAACAACGGACACTTGTATGAAAAACACAAGTCATCCACATCCAAATGTTTAGGCAATTCTGAAAAATACAATTCCGAAATGCTCAAGCATTATAATGCACGTAAATCGACTTCTGTTCTGGATTTTCGTTCTGAAATTCAATTAGGACCCAAATACACTTCGGATTCACGCAGTGTCGAAGAACTCGATACTGTTAGTGCTATGGAAATACAACCTAAAAAGGAGAATGGCAATAGTCGAAGATTATACAAAAAGTTACATGATGCAAGGAGTGTTAAGTCTTTAGATTTTGATAGCGATAGAAATACGGATTATGCGTCTGAACCTTCGACGAAACCAAGACCTACTCCACCTAAGAAACCCTTACGATTATCCTTACATCGAGCACAAAGTTTACAATCGGTAGAAACACCTCCAGCTACTCCGAATGGTTCACCACCGAATGATAATCGGAAAGCTATGAAGAGGAATTATAAAGGGGAAGCTCCACAACCAGGAAGTGTGAATGGATTGAATCATATTGCCTTGAACACTGAGAAAGTGAATGGATATAGTGTGAATGGACATCACCAACATCATCAACAACAATCACAACATCAACAAACAAATGATGTTAAATGGACGAGTTTTGCTCAATCGCAGAATAACAAACGGGATATTTTACATGAAATGCATAGGGAGCAAAGAGACTTCAGAGAGTATAGAGAGCCACGCGAATGCAATTTTAACGAACAGAGTAAACGACACTGGTGCTAATGATCAATTAAGTTGTGAAGTTAATTTGTCTTAGCTATTACAGTATGCAATAACTATGTGCTCTTTATATAATATTTATATATAAGTATAAATATCTATATTGAAATTTTACTAAGATTTATTTTTATAAGAAAATGTTTATAGAAATAGTAAATACATGATTTATCTAGAGGTTTTATTTGTTTACTGTTTTATAGCTTAATTTTGTTTTGAAGCAATCTGATTGTACAATTTTGATTTTGTGCAACAATTTGGCCTATTTTTTAATTCTTCTCACGATTTCGTATATTGTTACCTCGTTCTGCAATATTTACTGTTTTCTTTTCAATTCTTCCTAAGTATTGTCTAGGGAATAGATGATTAGAGAAATGCTTCAGGTAAGCAGAATAATACTAAGTAACTTACTTATTATTAGTTCAAGTAACATGTTTGTTATTTTATTAAATAATATCAGAAATATACCTTATTATAGGCAACCAGTTATATCGCTTACATCAGCTGTTTAGAGCAGTTTACAGTGCTATTCAGAACAAATATCATTAACAGCGTTGTTATTAACATCGATGTTGTATACATCTCTATGTTACAAACAATTGTACAGTGCTCTTAAAAACTGTATTCTCAAGAACTCAATGTAAACAAAATTCAACACGGTAACGTTTACAGCGCTTTCTTTTGCCAGGTTTCAAACTCTCAGTTGATTTCTGTTAACACAGTGTAAAAACAAATATGGAAACTAAGTAAGAATTTTTATTTTGTATTTAAATTGTTTTTATCGAATTTAATTTTTTTTGCCAATACAGATTACACAAATTTGAAGTTAGCATAAATTATTTAATTCATTTTTCAATTATTAACGATTTCAGACAATTGAAAAAAAGAAAGAGGAGGACGAGCGATGAGCAGTACGAATTATATTTGCTGGAGATGGAGAGCGACTCCACTCTACGCACTGGCGTAATTAATCCCACACTGCCGGCTAATTATTTAAAAAATAAGTGGGTTGATTTGGCCGAAAAACTTAATGGCGCATCATCTGGGCCAACTTTATCAGTTGTAGAATGGCAGAAGGTAACAAATTATTACTGATATTGTTACAAAAATTGGTCATTGTCGATTTTCCCATTAGTTTATTTGCATCCATGTATGTTTTTTTTCCAGAGGTTTAAAGACTGGAAGAATTCTACACGGGCAAAATACCGAAAAATCAAAGACAGTCGAAACACTCGAAACAGAACTGGTGGCGGTCCTGCTGGTAATTTGAAGCTGACCGACTTAGAAGAACGGGGTCTATTAGTCTGGGGGAAGGCACCTGTTGTAGGGATTGGCAAAATTGATGAGGGGGGTCTTCAAATTATTAAAAATGCAAGCCCGCCAAGAAATCAAAAAAACAAATCACGACCAGAAGAGATCATAATTGAACTTGATGAGGAAAAGAGAATAGAAGAAAAGCCTACTAATAAGAATTCCAATAAATCGCCTTTAAATAAAATTACTACTAAATTACTGGACACATCTAAAAAATCGATTGATACAAATATTGTATTAATTCATTCTTTGGAAAATTTAGCGGCCACTTTTAAACAAACCGAAGAATCTAAATTACAGTTTCAAAAAAGAAAACTAAATTTTGAAATAGCTAAATTTAAATTTGAAAATCCAAACTTTATTTTTGATGAAGGGGAAGATTAGGTATTTAAATTATTTTGATTTTACTTGAATTAAATTGTTTTCCTCACTGAATTGTGTTTAGTTTTAATTTTTTTTATGTTTGTTATTCACCCGGTAATAGCGGGGTCAACACATAGAATGGGACTGGTAGACTGCCCCCTATGCAGAGGGTGCTTGGAGGATGAAGAGACTCCAAACCACGGTAAGTCAAAACTAGGGAACTGAAGGAAATCCAATGTAATAGTTAAATCAAAATTATTGAAAAACATCAAACAAGGATATTTATTAATCATTTCAATTGTTTTCTAAGCTTTCAGCACTTTACTTAAATTAATTAGCAAAAATAACAATGTATTACAAATGTAAACAAACTTCATTTGACAACGACGGTGATTGAAACTTTTAAACGAAGAAATTTTGAGGCTTTTTACGTATGAATTCTTTTCTGCACTGTTTAATTAATTTATAATCTAAATTTGATAACAATCATTGAGCCGTTTGCTTAATACTTTTTTATGCAAAATGAGCGAGAATACATATGCAATTTTCATTCTCACGTACACAAAATTTTTTAAGCTGGTAGGCTACAAAAAATCCAAGAGCAGTTTTAGAATTAGGGAACCGAGTTGTTCAAGATGCGCTAAATTAAAAAAATATATCAGCAAAAATATGAACAAATTTTATTTTACATCCCGAATTTTATCTTTTAAGGGGGTAGTAGAAGGGTTGTTTCTTGTTTACAATAGAGTAGATGGTGGTTTAAATTACAATTTAAAAAAAAAATCATTTGTAGTTTTTAAAAATTTTGTGTATTATCAAATGTAATATAATGTGCGCAAAATATTTTAATTTTTTTACTAAGTAGTTTATCAAAATTCGTGTTATTAATATATCATTATCATAATCAGTGCAATTTTATTAATTATATTATAAGAATTAATATCTATTCTGATCTATTCAGTGTTGGATCGTCCAATGGGTTGTCTAAATATATTTAAACATTTTAAAAATTTCAATTGTGGCTTATAATAGATCAAACATTCTTTGACAAAAATCAAAGTGGAAAGAAGAAGTCCAATAACACCTAATGCAAAAGCATCTTTCAAATGTT
>JASKGN010034924.1:0-18132 GCA_030556245.1 Falagria sp. GC000072 | reverse complement strand
TTCTAAAGCTTTCAAGGAATTAAAATCAATTAACAATTAAAATAGTAATCTATTACATTCTATGAATAAATAATCTGACTTTAATATCCTGGATAATTGATTGCAATCCAAATAAATTATTTAATCGTTAATCCTATATATTAATGAACGCAATATTGAAACAAAATAAAATAGAATCAATTAATTTCACTGTCATAAATGAAACAAGGATATCTTGCTTATTGTATTCTTTCGAACAGTTCTCATGGCAATTAGTAACCTAATTAAATAAAATAATAGAAATACTTGTGCACGTTTATCACGCTTTTTGCTCACTGCTCCTTTCGTTTATTTCTTCCTTTCTTGTGCCTGTCAGTTTTATTATCCTTGCTTCAGCTGCCTTGTTTGCGTCCAGTGCGCCTTCGCGCCCTGTCGCCAAACATGCGAGTCCTTAGCAATAACCACCTCCAATAAAATACCACCCATAAATATCAACAATATAATAACAAGAACAAGAACGATAACGATAACAACAATTTCAATTGATTTTTTTTTTTGATTTGAGATTTTTTAAATTTTATAACAATAACAATTATTTAAGTATATAACAATTTAAAATTTTAGTTTTTTTTTTTTAAATTTATTCACAACAAATTTTTGCTATTTATTTATTTTATTTAAATTTTAAAATTTAAAATTTTATTTATTTATTAATCAACTTGTTTATTTATTTTATTAATTTTTTTCTTATTTATATAGTATATTTAGCAAATTTTAACCAAATAAAAACAAAACATAAAAAAACAAGAAAAACTCCTTTTTCATTTCCCCCCAAAACAAATAATCCCATTGTAAAATTTACATTTTCCTTTGTGTTTTTTTTCTCTTCCCTTGATTAAATCTAATCAGTAATGCCGTCTCCCCTTTTTCTATTAATTCTTTTTACATCCCAGTTTTTCCCATAATTTCCATTGTATTTTAAAGCCGTTTAATGCCTCCGTAAATATTTAAGTTTTCTCGTCATTTAATTCTCGAAAGTTTTAATATAATGGGGAAATAAGTAAGTAAGTGCGTGAACACCGCTTCGCGACGGTGGAAAGCAGACCGTTGCTGCAAGTCCCGCGTGCAAAACTAGTAGCGGCCGGGGACGCGATTCCGCCACCGCCACCGCCAATGCTGCTATCGATGTCGGGCTGCAACGATACGGGGCCGGCGTGCGGGAGATGGCGCTCGAACCTAGTGCGAATGCAACAGCTGCTGCTGCCGCCAAAGAGAGTTGAGCGTAATGCCAAATTTGTTAGGACTGCGCACGAGCATTTCCCTCCCTAACAGGATTCACAATGAATGTGGAAATTGGGCCAAATTGGGACACGGGAGAGGATGAGGATTCTTACTATGTATATAATTGTCTTTTTGAAAAAAAGATATTCATGAGGAGGAGATATTGACAATTTACTGAATTAATTAATCATAGTCCATAGATTATGTTACCTTGAAGAATAATCGAGAATTTCTTGAGACACTTACCTGAAACAAAAGAAAATTCAATTAAACATTATATAAATCATTAAAATAAAATTCAAGATTTCTTAATACATATTAAAATTCGTTTCTTATTAAAATCCAGTTTTCCAGATGGCAATTTCTATGATAGAAAAAATAATTTCCTTTTTATCCTGTGAAAAATCTTTTAATTTCCTGTCGTTCAAATTCCAACCGTTTTAATCCTAGTTTTAAAGCACCACTCTAAACCTCAAAAATCAACGACCCACAATTTTATTATCAATAAATTATTTAAAAGCGCGAATAAACCATTACAACCATTTTTATACCTCATAAAAAGGAAATAAGCTAGCGAACATGACCTAATTTTAAAGATTATTATAAAATTTATTAAGTCCATTGAAAGCCTGACAATATTAATTAACTTCTGGCACTTGCTCGTCATCAGGAATTTGGAATTTTTAAGAAAACACGGTGCACAAGCTCATTTTCCTTCCGGTTTCCACTTTTCCCCTTCTTCTTCTTCTTCCCTATTGCCTGTAATAATTCCTTGAAGAGTAAAGCTATTCCAATTTTTTTTTTAATCATTAAAAATTAAACTGAAAATTTTTATTCTGTAAAAATAAAAATCCACCCCTGATAAAGATCAAATGGCGATTTCCAACTGCAAAACGCACATTAATCATCAACGCGTCAAAGCAATAAACCGTCGAGAAGAGAAGCGGATCGTCACGCATCGACCACCGCCACCCCCATGTGCCATAGCAAGTACCACGAGACAATTAGTCTTTTGTAAGCCTACAGCAGTAACAACGAACGGTGGTAAAGTTCAGGTCTCTTCGGTTGACAAGCGATGAAAACTCGCGATGGGAAATGAAAACAATGCAATACAAAAGGCGGTTTTGGTTTACAAGTGTGGGGTGGTAATCAGAGTACGTGTACAATGTAAATGTAAATATTTTACCAAATGAATGAACTAAAGCTAAGGGTTTGTTACCGGGAAAGAAAGAAAACGAAAAAATATAAATGCGAATAAGTAATGTTATTGAATAAACGTACATATGTATTTATATTAGGGAAAGGGATATAGAAATAAGGGATGAATGGGCTTTTCAATTTGATTTCCGGTTGGGTTTCCTTTTATTTAGCTTTTAGCGAATGCTAATGAAAATGTAAAATGTAATGTAAAGCTGAATGAATTCGTTCGTTTTCGCGGTTGGTTATTGAATATCTAATCCTTAAAAATTTAATACTTAAATTATATTGCATTTCGACAGAAGTTAAAATCCCTAAATAACTCGTGAAACATGGGCTATTCATAATTTAAAACGTTCACAATATTAAAACCCTTAAAAATTTATTTCCTGCTGGTTTCAATAAATTTCCATAAATTGAAATGCTCGTAATCGATAAAAAGAAATTTAGTAACCCTTCGAATATCGGTTAGGTAGCAATTTATCGCAGAATTTACCCCAATCGCTCCAGGGAGAAGAATTGCATACCCATGTACAACACCTATCTACAAGTGCACATTTCCAAATCGTAGTGACCCAATTCAAGTTAAATTTTACTTTAATGTAAAACCTTGACATCTACTCGACACTTCCGTCGTAGCCAAAATTATGACACCCTTACATAATTCTGCACTCTCTAGAGAATTAACTTTTGATTTATTCCATTCTTATTTTTATTCAATTTCAAAAAGCCCATAATTAAATTGCAATTTCAAAATTAGTCTTCACTCAATCAAAACAACATTTGCTATAATTTAGAAGACATTATATCGACATTAGCAAGTGGAATTTGATGGAATTCACCCTAAAGTTAATAAACCCCCATCGATTATCTACAGATGACTGCTCGAGAGAAGCGAAAGTGGCAAAACCATAAAACATGAATGTGCGGGGAGCAATTACGAATACGATGTGTGCACGGTCGCAGATCTGAAGGAATAACAGGGAATTTGTGGCGTAATCGTGGGCTTACAATGTCGACGGGCGGGTATGCCGAATTAGTGATTTATTCGCAATTTCCAATTTGCTCATTAGGAGATCCTACGTTCCCATCCAAATCTTACTTGGTTTTGTTCATTTTCTTTTACGTTTACCTTTTGTTTCTGTTCAATTCGAAAAGTCCTAGGATTTCAATTCTAATTAATTGAGCTTTGAATGGAATTAGTTCAAGGCTCATTTTCTATGGATGGAATTGAAATTTAGCTGGAGGTCTATTTGAGCTCGATCTATTGATAGAAGTGAAAATTTACTCATTGAGGAAATTTAAAAATAGAAAACTGTAAATTTAGAAGTTACAGAAAACTGCAACTGATTCTTGTAAACAGAAAACTGTAAAGGAACAAATCAATGAATTGCTACTAGGATAAAGAAAACTGTAAACGGCCATATTGATTTTCCACAGGAAAATAGAAGAGTGAAGGGGAAAGGAAATATAAAGAGAAAATCTACCTTAAAATGAGGACGACACAGTAGATCCCGTAGTTCCTGGAGGTCTCTGTGATCAACATCCCGACGATGATCCATCTCACGTAGGGCGTCGGCAGCGTCTCTAGATCTTTGAACTCCATCGCCTGGGGGCGCTCTTACTGGTGATACAACTTTACTGCTTATTCTATCATACAGCTGAAACAAGAAAAACAAACATGAGAATTAATATACCACATTAATCTCAATTTTTTTTTAGAAATAAATTTTAAAAAAGGATTAATCCTTTTCCAGGATTAAGGAAATTCTTCAAACTAACTAAGAAAACAAAAGCAAATATAACCCTAAAGAAATATCTTTAGTTTTCCACTTCTAAACTGCAATACATTCCAAGAACATTCTTTGTTCGTCCACCCTAAGAATAAGAAAAACTTCGTGATAAGAAAAACGCGAGTTGGTTACAAACATGTCGCAAACAAGTCGCTCGAATGCACGATTACTTGATACCTACCCAAGTAGTAAAAGTGAATTAATTTGCATTAATTACACACTAAACCTATATCTGACGCAAATCTTATACGAGGGTGAATCATAATCGTATAATAAACGGTATCCTTCCCACGCATGTTTCTTGTTCATTTGTTTTCTTCAGTTTTCCTTCTATCTGATTGAAATTTATGAATGAAACCCTCACATCTTTTACACTTTACTGCATTATTTAAAAATGATTAAAATATTTTTAAACTTTAAAACTTTAAAATTAAAAATTTAATTCTAAGAAGGAAAAAGTGAGAAAACTTAAAGATAAAAAAGGTAAAGTGAAGGAAAACTTAATGAATCAAAGTTGATTGAAAGACATCTTTTTCAAGAAGAGAAAAGAGTTAAATATTGTAAGGAAGACAATAAGGTAACGGAACACGGAAGGATAATATAGAAAAAAGATAAAAGAAATAATAAAGGCAAAAAAAGGACACAAGGCAAACAATAAAATTATTAATGACTGCTATAAATTGTGATTTGCACTCGTCTCATTGTTTGCCATTCGGGCTCTATTCATTCATTTCTATTATGCATGTTAATAGTCTTATAATAGTGCTAGAGATTTAAGCATCAACCAAGTTTATTTATGATATAATTTATATGTTGTAATTTATCATTTTACAATTTATCTGCCTTAAAAATTATTAAACAAAAAATAGAAAAATAGAAGAAAAAAATCGAAAAATAGAAAAAAAAAATAGAAAAAATATATCAAGAGAAAAAAAAAGGCAGAAGAAATCATTCGACATTTTTTTGCATGCCAAAAAAGACGTCATGTGACTAGAAAAAATGCCGGGGAAGTCGAAAAAAACATCGAAATGTAAAAAAATGTCAAAAAAAAGTTCCGAGAATAAAAAAAAAGCCAGGAAAGTGGAAAAAAAATTCGGCATGCATAAATCGTCGAAAAAAAAATTCGGCAAGCAAAAAATGTCGAAAAAACGTCCACGAATAGAAACAATGTCTAGGAAGAGGAAAACAAAAAACAATTTTGAAACCTCTTGTTTTCCACTTCCTTGTTTTGAGACATAAATCCAAAATTCATAAAATTAAAAAGTAAAAAGAAAAACGAAAATAGGAAAAGCTAAATATCTCCAGGGATCAAAAAGCAAATGAGCCACAACATTAATTTCGTGTTTTCACCATGCTTCAGTAACATTAACATGTTTCTTCATTGTTATGAAAAGCAATTTCATACAAAAAAACCTGATTTGTTTACGAAAATAATAAATTCTTAATTAAATAAAGTCATATACAATTTATCCCGAATACAATATTCATTTAACTGGAGTATAACTCTATAACCAAGTGGAAGCAAACGTTTATTCAAAATTCATTCCAGTATGGATTTTAGTGGTTGAACCAAGGATTACTATACTAGGGGAATAAGTAACAACTGTAATAAGTAATGTATAACCTATATACCAAATGATATATAAGGAACAAAGATTCCTGACTGATATTAACGAAAACCTCGAGTCTCGTACAACGAATAAATAGATGATGCGTTTTCCCGACATGTTTATGATTTAAGTTTCAAGCTTAGTTTCCATTTCAATTGTGGATGAATTCTGACAAGGAAATTAAGGATGAAAGGAAAATTAAATCAGAGAAGGAAATAAAGGGTATTTATATTTTAATCGTTACCACAATGTAAATGTAAAGAATTTAAGTAAAGAAAAAGAAATGCTTACGTTTGAATAATTTTAATTAAAAAGTTAATTCTATTTAGATGTAAGAGTTAAGAGTAACTACACTGACAACACTAACACTATATAATTAAAAATAACAATAGTTTCTTGGAAATAATTTTAAATTCAATTTAATTTAATTAAGAAAACTACTACGCGAAATTGTAAATCAACACTACGCGAACCGTCGCGAATAACAAACGCGATGTGACTGACTTTGCAAGTTGAGACTTGTTTGTGTCTTGTTTATCAACTGCGACATAAACAATAGACAAGAGACAATAACAAACGAAGGTTTACTACCTGCTTAAGTAATTCTTTTTTCTATGTAATATTATTACATTGTATTAATATAAAGATTCAATTTTGTAATCAATAACAACTTATTAAAATTTATAGTAATTTTAAATAATATTTTTAACCATTTACCATTTTTTCTTAATTAACAACTATTATAAATCTAATTAAAAAACTTTATTGGCATATTCAAGTATTAATCAAATTCTTCAACTTCGAACTTTAATTAATGGCACTTTCTTTGTTCCAAATGAGTGCAAATCTAACTAGATCCAGATTTTTCCCTACTTCACTAGAATCAAGTTCCTATAGAGAAGCAAGAAGAAGAAAATTCAAGATTCTTCTACTTTTTTCGTTGTTCTTTTAACCTTGCTCAAGAGGGTGAATCTCTAAACCTTAATAATTAAAAAGGCAGAAGACTAATTCCATTGGAATTACACCAACAGCAATTATTCACACCTGACTAAGCCAATAAAAACACAATGTATATAAGAAGGTGCAGTTAAACTAAAGTTAACTTTAGTGGAAAGGAAACCATCCAGACAGGAGGAAAAACGAAGGAAACGAAGTACGGAAATGTAAAAAGTTTTTATATCAATCTTTTAAGATTTAAAAATAACATTGTATATAAAATTGGATTGAAACGAAACGAAATGAAATGTAATAGGAAAATTGTATGTAATTTTAAATTACCAGAAAACTGAGGATTGCAGCAAAATCCGTAGTGAAAGTTGCATTACTGTGGAAAGCACGTAGATATCGTTTCTTTACCATTTTGCGTTTAGAAAAAAAGTTCAGTTCAATTGTAATTTATCACTCTGTAGATTACAAAATCTCAATTTCTACGGTTTGCACGTTTCACCCCTGAAGGTTGCTATTTTTATCTTGTAGGTTAATATATAATTTACCCTCTAACTTAGAGAAAAACATGAAAACTCATGATCAATAAATAAAATAATTGATAAATAAATGAATTAATATTTATAATAAATAATAAAAATCTAATTAGCTTTTATTTAATTACTTAACGGTTCCACTGTCAACATAAACTTAAAATTAATTAATCTGTAAATAAATGAACCCTTTCCTATCCTCATTAATGTGAATGAACGAATTAAATTTGGCAAAGAACAGAACAGAAACAGAAAAGCTGTTTCAATTAGGCATTAGGCGAGTTTAATTAATACGTCGTCGACTGCAACACGTTGAACCTGATATAGTTTAATTAGCAATTAATAAAGACACAATAGTCCCACACGCAATCTCACTATGTATTATTAAACACGAACAAATGTGTTAAAACAAAAAGAAAAACTTATAAAATATGTATTAATATTTTTATCACAAAAAAAACAAAAATAAATAAACAAACATTTATAAATATATTTTCCCGGAGTGTGAAAACCAAAATATAAACCCGGAAACGTTAAGCGTTCGTAACAAATGCTATCAGTCTACTATCGTTATCGGAAGCATATCTCGCCAAGGAAGGCGGCAAATGAACGACGAACGACCACTGCGCAGATCGCAGATGGTAACTAATGAATACTGAAGTGGTCGTAGCAATGAGTACTTAACACAACCCTAAATTACTTCGGAAGTTTTAAACCCAAACGAGTAAAATAACATAATGGTAAAACGACAAGCAAGGTAGAGTACTACTCCTCTACCTGTGGTTTTGGTGTTGGAAAACCATTAGAATTTCCTTTCATAACAATCTTGAATTTTGGAAATTGTTGTATTCAATGGAGTAATAGTTATAAGATGGAATGGAAAACAAACAAAATGGAAACGGTTTGTAATTCAAATAAACACCTGTGGTTTTAACTCAGGTGGTTCTAATAATAATTCCTATCGTGAGGATTAATTTTCCTTTCTCTTAGGAAAGATTAACAAAGTGGAATGTCTTGTACCTAAATAAGATCTACAAATAAATACTTAATTGGATTCCTTGTCATTGACAATACGAAAAAGTTTTTTTATTCAAAACCTGAAGAAATTTAAAAAAATATTTGTAATTTTCTTAGAAAAGTTTTAATTCCTAAATTGAAAACTTTATGTTTATGTACTTCATAACTTCAAACATTATTTGGAAAAGTGACCAAGTTTATTGTAAACTTGAATATAAAGTTGTTGGCACTTGGAATAAGTAAAGAGTGCTTATATTGAACTCGGAAACTCAAGTAAATATTGATAGGAATTGCAAACTTTTGGTGAACTTACCACTAATAGTTTGTGAAGTTGCATGTCGTCCAATAAGGACATCAAATGCGCGCGTTCCTCCGGACGAGAATCTTGTAAACACGCCATGTCATCCAAACTGTTGATTATCGCTTGTACCGCTAGAAAAAAAAAATAGTTGTTAGAATTTATTAAACATCCAATGTTAAAATTAATCTAATCATAGTAGGATGTTACAATTCGTATCGTTTTTGACCTTTGACTTTCATTTATTTCATTAAAGTTTAATATGTGGACAGTAAGTCAGTAAAACATTTTATACATGGGGAATTTATTCAATTACATTTTGCAAATTGGAATAATTAAATGTTTACAATCACTGAATTTAAATTAACCAAAAATTAGTAGTCATAACTTGTTGATTATCTGATAATAATTCCACACAAGAGTTTATAAAAGTTTAATGAACAGTTAATGGAAAACATTAAAGTGTAAAACACTTAAATCGAATAGAAAAATTAAAAATTAAAAGTAATAATGTGAAAACTACTAAAATAAAAAAATTATTAATACTTAAACGAATTAAAATAAATAATGTGGAATATTTATAAATAAAAATTATGTCTAAAGAAATATTACCAAAATTCCTCACAGAAAAACTCAAAAAATTTGGCTACAATTCCCTAAAAGCCACAACCCCAACACTAAATGCCTACAGTATAACTCTCCAATTACAACAATGTAATAATATCCCCCAATCTTCAACCTCAATAACCAACTATCCCCAAAGTACAAACAAATGTAACAAAAGTAAAACTCTAAACGTGTTTGTGAAATGTCTCAATTCCGAAACAACTCCACCGAACAACATCGAATTCGAAGCAGATTTATATTTCGCCAACGAAGTGACTTTCTATGGAAGAATTCTGCCGAACTTTTTACGTCTAGAAGAAAAGTTCTACGATACGATCAATGTGCCATTCACAAGTGTGCCAACTTGTCATCACGTCGAAGACGAGTTCATCATGTTAGATGACCTCATAGCTGCTGGTTATCAATCTTCAAATGTGACAAAAGCAATGAAAAGAGATATTGCCAAGGTAGTTCTGCAACAGCTTGGCAGATTCCATGCGTTTTCGCTTGCTTTGAAGTATTATGATCCTCTGGTTTTCCAAGATATTGTCAGTTGTCTTCATAAAACCGAAGAGGAGAAGAAAAACAAGACGATTTTCATTGAAGGTGTGCAAGATGCATTGAAACTTGCGAAGATGTCGTTTCCAAAAGGTAGTGTGTATGTGGAAAAATTGTCTTTGTGGGTTTTGGATATTTATAATGAGAAAGAAGAAGAAAAAGAGAAACCAAACGATGAGGAAAAGTTTCGTGTGATATGTCATGGAGATTTGTGGCCTAATAATATTTTGATTAAACTAAACGAAAGTCAAATTGAAAATGCGGTTTTTGTGGATTTCCAAGGATGTAAAGTATCTTCTATGGTTATTGATCTTATGAGTGTTTTGTTATTAGCTTTAGATAAAGATACACGAGAAGATTGTAGAGAGGAATTAATTGAATGTTATTACAATGCGGTTTGTTTGAAATTAGAAGAATTGGGGATGGAGAATGTGCAAGGAGTGTTTTCTCATCATGAATTTCATGATGAGTTGAAGAAACATTCAAGGTTTGCTTTAGCTATGGGTTTGGTTGGGTTACCATTGTATTTACAAGAATCTTCAAGTGGTGGAAATCCAGATTGTGATGATTTAGAATTATCTTGTGCTGTTGATCCTGTCGTTTTATATTTTAGACAACTCCGACAAAGAAAAAGTATGCGTTGTAAAAATAAAATGTTGGAAATTATTATGGATGTTGTAAACCAAGGTTATTTAAATTAACTTTTAAAATAAATACATATTTAAAAATCTCATATTTTTGGTTTCATTTTAAATCTTAAAATGTTGAACTCAAATATTTGTGAATGAGCTGGATTTAAATGAAATTCATGTTGACTCACCATTAGCTGAGACTTCATCATCTCCAAAATCACTATAGCTGTCGATGCTAACGTCGTCCAAAGGATTCCACTTGTTTGAATTGACGGCGTTCAAGATAACCGCTTTGAGTTTCCTGCGAGCGTTGAATTTCTTTAATTCATCAACAGTATCCTGCAGGTGTAATCTCAAGCCTTTATCTCTATCCTAAAACATTTCAATCATCATTAATCATTTTGGAGAGCCTCGAGTAAAATTTCAAAATCTCAATTCTTAATAATTAAATTAATTTTAAATTTAAATTAGAAATAAACCCCTGGAGATATTCAAAGTTCAAAAACAACGAAGTTTCCAAAGTTAAGTTTATTACCCTAAGAAATATCAACAAGTACAAAGGGGTTGTATAAGATTAAAACATTAATCAAGTGAAAATCGCTACATCAATCAATTGTAAAGCTATAAAGAGAAATTTTCATTAACGCAAAATCATTAAAACATGCATTTTATGAAACTGTAAATCCGATTACATCCCCATTTGCTCCAAAAGTAATAAAACCACCATTAAATCAGCTTGATTGGTGCGTTTCGCGTCGAAATAAAACTTTATGAGCACGTTGCATTAACAATGTTTCACTTCCAGGAAACATTTACCGCGTGTTTCCCAACCCCTAAAGTGACTTACTAAAGGTGTGTTTTCAAAGTGGCGTCGTAAGAAATTTTCAACCAATAGGAACCGAGCACCTGTCCCGTAGAACGACAACAAAAAAAATGCTCGTTTCTTATTGGTTGAAAATTTCGTGTCTGTCACGCTAATGACGCCACCATAAAAACGCACCCTTACTAACCATAGTATAATATAATTATTGATTTTTACACCATTAAAAAAGTGATTGGAAACTTACACGTAGCCATTTGTGATTGAGAACTTCTTGTATCGTAATCCTTTGTTTAGGATCGACAGTAAGCATTTGTTGAATAAGATCCTTAGCGCTGTCACTAATAAATTCCCATTGGCTTGTCTCCAGCTAAAACAAAAATTCGAAGTGAAAATAAACTTCACATTTGAAGTTCTACGTTCTGAGCTAATAAAACATAAACTTTTGAACAAATCATTAATTCATCCAAAGAAGGATTCGTGGCTTTCGCTTTGTATCCTTAGAAAGTCGTCGGAAGTACGAAGAGAGTCGCATCAAAGTAAATTATTACTACGCTGCTACTACGTTTCCACATATATCCTTGAATCCTTACGTGCATACCTCTCATTCTTCTTCTTACAATCGGAACCACTATCAACATAATCTTGCACTTGCTTACATCATTTATTCTTCTCTTTCTTTATGACTCTTCCTAGTTTTTAAAAATTTAGGAGAGAATCTTTGACATCTCAAATTATCCTTTTGACGACTGATAGCTAACTTTCCTAATGAACAATTTCCAAAGTGCTACATATTGTTACAACCCTCAAGTTTTTTTTCTTTCGCATTGACATGATGATAACCTATGCCTATGTCTGAGTATATCTCTCATTATCCTTACTCCAGTCGTCCACCCTTCAGTTTCGACACAATCTCTTACATCCCATCTTTGTCTGAAACCTGCTGCTGCAGAGACATATCTACTTAATCTCGAAAACACACACACGAAGTGTCGTAACTTCCTAACCCAATGAGGAAATTTCAAAACTATAGAGCTAGAGAGAAACTAGAGAGGTATTGATGACTTTCAGTCACTTCAACTAAGGGTGAGTTTTCATGGTGGCGTCGTAGGCGTGACAGACGCGAAATTTTCAACCAATAGGAAACGCGAGTCACGCCTAGAACGCCACCATAAAATTTCTATACTCTTCGTTTTTCTAAACTTAAATATTTCTATTTAAATTCTAATTACCTGTAATTTTCCACGACATATCTGCTCAAAAAGTCGTCTTCCATGTCCATGAAAAGGCAGTTGTCCGGAAAGAAGAACATGAAGAAGAACACCAGCAGCCCAGATGTCGACGGCCTTGCCGTACTGCCGCCGTTCTACGATTTCCGGAGCCATGAAGCTTGGACAACCGACGCGCCCTGTGAACAGCACACGCGTTTGCTCGATTAGAATTTGCATCACAATGGTGGCATTAATAAAACCGCTGGAGGCGGCGTAGAGATTCGTAAATAGACACAATGCAATTCGTACAAAAGGCATGAATTAATAAATGTGTAGTATCTGTGTAAATATACAACAACAAATAAAAATTTTAAAAAGTGGAATAAAGTTGAAATTTAAAATTAATTATGATAAATAAATTAATTTACTTATAAGTTATAAGTAAATAAATTATTTATGAGTGAATTATGAAAGGAAACATGCGAATATAAAAAATCCCTTTCAGCAAAAAAGAAAACTTGAGTTATTGACCTACTTTGGGTATTGTAATGCGTGAAAATTCCAAGATACAAGTGATGGAAATAAGAGGATTAAGTAAGTCTCTGTAATGAGATACTTATGCACGTGTTTTATTTCTTTGAGGAAAATGAAAAGACTTTAAAATTTTTTAAAATTTATTTTTAAAATTTATTCCTGCTTAATTTCTATTATATTCCTAAATATTTTCCTATGACTTTTGGCATCCCCCACGTTTTTAGAAATAGCATTTACCCCATTCCAATTTTCCCTCATTCTTTAGAGCACTTTACCGCCCGTTAGTTTGCCTTCATAGGAATAGAAACGTCTCATCAACCATATTTTCATCCCCGTCGAGAATTTCCTTTTTTGTGTTACTGCTGCATGATTTTTCTTTCGCCACTTGAACATAGCTTCTCTACATTTCTACCCTTACCACAAAAGCCAAAGGAACGACACTCCAATTTCACTTTCCACACTCAATTTACCACTTTTTACAAGTCGGGTAGAAAACTCACTGACAGGTTTTAAATGATCCAAGTGACATTGCAAAATGCTCTTTCAATTTGTAAAAATAAAAATGAATTTCTATTTTTAAGAATACATAATAAGTAACTAGAGTAAATTTATTTTGTTTAAACTAAACAAGTATAATTTATTTTATTTGAGTCGGAACGAAGGAAATTGATATTCGATAGAAAGACAATTGCCTGTGGCAAGAACAGGAAACGCCTAGGACAAGGAAATAAATGAGGTAAACACAAATGATGATGATGGGATTCCGTTGATAAGTGAGTGCAATATATCGGCGCAATTGACGGGAATAATTGCGCGCTAGACCTTTACCGATTGTAGCTTACACTTATTGCAAAGTTCTATAGACATTGTCATGTCATCGTGATAAATTTTTCTTTGCTATACAAAGTGTTTAAAATTTCAAATTGAAGTGAAGTAAAACTGCAGGTGAGCTAATAAGTAAATTGCAAACTAATAACGCCATTAAATTTTACAACTCATGCAAATCGTTTTCCTCTTTGTCTCCCTTTTCGTATGTTTTATTTTCAAGAGTTTTCCAACTTTTTTTTACCCGTTAAAAAGCTTTTTCAACGTTTGAGGAATACAGAATAGAAGTATAAAAAGCTACTGGCATGGCATGTTCTATAATCGCTCAAACAGCCATTTCGCGAACTATAAAACGCATAACTGCCCCTCACCACCTGCAACATTTCCGTTGTATGAGTTTTTTTCATGCTTTTCCATTATTGACACGTGAAAATATCAGAAATATGTTTTCAACATTGAAAAGTGAGAAAAACTTATCGTAAATCATCAATTGGAATAAGTTACTGGATTCAATTTATTTGTATTTATTTTATTTTTTATTAAAATAGGATTGCATAAAGTAAAAGAGGATAAAATAATTTTTAATTGGTGTATGTTTAATTATAATATAAAAAACAAAAGATTAAAATAGAATAAAAAAGAAAGAATGGTGTATTCAGAAATATCAGGGTTGCATCTTAGTTAAATCACTTAAATTGATGATTTAAGGTGCGTTTTCATGGTGGCGTCGTAGGCGTGACAGACGCAAAATTTTCAACCAATAGGAAACGAGCATTTTTTTGTTGTAGTAAAATTTTAATAATATTATTGATTTATTTAAAAAAATATATAATTTTTATGCAACCCTGATATAATTTCAAACTTTAAAAATAATTCACATAAATATAAAACATTTTGAAATGCATAGCCAACAAAATTCAATAATTGAGCACATGTGTCCAGTTCATATGCTGCAAAATACAAATTCACTAAACGCAATACGAAAATACTCAAACATCATGATGATAATAATCAACAATGATACTAATACTGAAACTGATGTGATACTGATGCTGATGAGACATGAAGCGATAATAATTGCCAATGAAGCGTTTGATTAATTGCATAGGAGAGTGAGAATGCCATACGATGCGAAATAATGCGATGAAGTGACTAAAACTTTGATTCACAGAGTCTTACCAGCTCTGTCGGATTTCAAGTAGAGCCGTCCCAAAGGGCTCATGTTGGTTCGGAAGTCCGACACTGCGCCGCCATGCAGAAGAAAATTTTTGTGTCATCTCAATATTTAATTTTGAATTTGATTCTAAACTTATCCCTAATAAAATTCTAGAAGACCAAAGAAGTGGGAATTTTGACTTACCAACATTGGAAGCTGAAAGTGGATGTCGATCAGATAATTGTACAGCAACACCAAATCCGCCAAGTTTTAACGGTGCTGAATTTTCTTTCGTTGCTAAGAGTACACATTCGGATTTAATGTCTCGATGGATAATGTCATTTTCATGACAGTAACGTAAAGCTTCCAAAACTTGTCTCATATAATGACTGGAAACAAATAATAAAATAATTAATAGACTTAAATAGACTTAATAAAAAATTTAAAGAGAAATTGAAGATTTTTTACCTTGCTACTGCTTCACTGTATACAAAACCAGCTACAGCTCTTCTTACAACTTCATAACAAAGATCTTGACCATCCATCCTACAAAGAAAAATTAAAGATTAAATTATTAATTAAATGTAACAGCATTAAAATTTACATAAAATTAAATTTGGGAAGTCATAGGCAGTTAAATACACTAAACACTAAGTGAAGCTCTCTTCAACATGAAGCAAAAGCATCCATAGAAAATTGAGTTAACCTTTTCACTTAACTAGAACCGACGTTGGCATTCCATTCCCTTTAGCTTTATCAAGGAAGAAGCACATGAACAGAAGCAAGATGAGTGTCCTTTGCAGGACTAATAAGTGCTAATAAGAACTAACAAGGTTTCAAAATGGTCTACAATTTAAAGGAACGAAAGATCTCATCTCAAAGAAGGTTTAAAAAAATCTTTAAAAAATCTTTGAAAGCTTTTCAATTTGACAATTTCACTGTTCTTCATTTATTTCATTAGATGACAGTAGAAACTCACAAATACTTGGTACAACTACAAGTATAACAAAACGCAATGAAGGGGAAGGAAAACCAAGCCAAGACGAGAATGATACCAGAACATATAAATCCTGATTAAACCGGTTGATACTCTTCTACAGAGACGTGTGTCTTATTACAAGGAAAAGACGACAACCAACCCTTCAACTTACACTATTACCTTGTCTATGGTGCTCATTTTTCACTTTAAACAAGCGCAAACTTAATAAAACCTGGAAAACATGATTTAATTTATTATGACAAGGTTACAATCTTTCCTACTCTTAATTCTCATACCACACTCCTTCCCTTTTTTCCTCAACTTTTACTTCTTCTTGAGACCTATGGAAGAAGTTGCCTTTACATGTAATGCTTGATTGCTTCCCATAAAAAACCTTCGAGTTTTTTATAGCAAAACCATAATGATCCTTTTTCAGGATCAAGAATTTAACAAAAAAAACCAAAGGAATTCTAAACTCAATTCATTTTTTTTTTGAATTTTTACATAAAGTTTATAATAACTAAATAAAACCAAGTATTAATGTAACCAAAGTGAATCAACCCCCAGAGAATAAAAATCCGACTCTTTTGGAAAAAAGAAAAGAAATAAGAAGAGAAACGCGGTAACACACAATGGCTCATGAAAGGTGTAAAATATTGTTTGGTGGAATGCTAACCCACCCTTAGATGTAAGAAAGATATATTTCAATGCGGCTCAGCTACCCCTAAGCTTCTATATGGAGTTACAAGCAACCGGCGCAAATACAAAGCGTCTCCGGGGGAGTTTCGAGACTTTTAAATGGATATTGATTCGGATAGATTGAAACACGGATGCAGTACAAGCTTTAAAAGCTTAAGTATAGATATTTTTGCACAACGAGGTAATTCACACTGATGTAGATAAATATGACAAAGAATGGAATTTAAGGATCAAAAAATTTTAAAGAAAGAAAAAAGAAAAATTGGAAAAGAAAAATTTTTAAGAAAGCTTATAGTTTAAAAATTTTAAATAAAAATAAAGAAAATTATAAAAAATTGTAAAA
Source organism: Falagria sp. GC000072 (assembly GCA_030556245.1). Lineage (NCBI taxonomy): Eukaryota > Metazoa > Arthropoda > Insecta > Coleoptera > Staphylinidae > Falagria > Falagria sp. GC000072. The sequence goes on along the minus strand of JASKGN010034924.1, from coordinate 1,116 downwards.
GAAATTTTTCTAGAAAATTTATAGTTTCCCAGGGTTCAAAGTCACTAACCTACATTTAGCTATAGTTTTGAATGTGGAAACTGTGAGCTTTCATATTCCCACAATTCGATGTTGTTTCAACGTTTGCTTTATTCCTTTTTCAAAATGAAAATGCACACACAAAGTCAACATCACGTTTCATATCAAAATAAATCAATTCCATTTGCAAGTTAATTAAAAATGCAATGATCAAAGTGAGTCATATTCATATCCATGAAACAACGAGATAATATAATAAGGTGTAATTATAGAAAATGAAGTGTTAATGCGGCAGAAAACTAAATAAAAATAAGCAAAGGCTGTCAGCGAGAAAAACACAGGATGAAATGTTATAATACTCGGGGATTCACGAAGCTGGAAAAGTGTTAGTAGGAAAAGAGAGAAGACCAGAGTGCCGGACACAAACCGGAAATGCCTAACTTGGAAAAAGAAAAAAAAAGAAAACCCGAAAGCACACATAAAAACTTCACATTGTTCGGCTTGGAAATGTGGTTCTTATGAAAGACCTTTTGTATTATCATAGATGGAACGCAAAGCAAATGTCATTTTTAGTTTTAACTCGTTTGTGGGAAACTATTCGCTATAATCATCTATAATACTGGGTATTAATATACTGGGGCTGAATAAAATTTGTAACTAACATTAGGGTAAATATGTCACTAGATGGCAGTAATATAGCCAACCAACAAAACAATGTTGCCAACTTAAAACTCAACGCTTGTTTCATTGATTGAAATATTTTAAGACTATAAAGATGTGAGAGAAATAAATGTCAGTACAATTTGGCAATGTGGTATACTGGGTATTAATATACTGGGTCTGAAGAAAATTTGTAACTAACAAATTGGGTAAACATGACACTAGATGGCAGGAATATAACTAACAAAACAATGTTGCCAATTTAAAACTCAAGGCTTGTTTCAATCGATTGACTGAAATATTTTAAGACTATAAAGATGTGAGAGAAATAAATGTCAGTACAATTTGGCAATGTGGTAAAGTCGTATCTTCTCACGTTTCATGATGAATTATGAATGCTTCTTAACATCTGTATCTAACCGCGTGCATTATTCAACT
>JASKGN010034858.1:0-12138 GCA_030556245.1 Falagria sp. GC000072 | reverse complement strand
TAATTACTAATTACCCGGAGAGTAGAAATGTTGTTTTATTTATTGTTAATTTCTGACTTAACTGACTTAAGTAACTTATATTTCATATTTATACTACTTAAGTTACTCATAAATTTATAACTAAATTTAATTTATAATTCATAACAAACACTCCTTAAACTTATTAATTTGCTTGATTATTTATTATCAATGATATTCAGTATGATAAAATTTTAAAATTTAAACTTTTATAGTTTTAAGTAATTTTGATATTGATTTATTTCTGTCATAATAATACAGAGCGATTAAATATTAATAAAGCAGTGATATATCAAGATAATAACAGCGATGATCTTTTAATGTTCTTTAGAACTCTTTATAAATACACAAATAATATAATTTACACCTGAACACAACACAATCATAACTTGCTGATATGGACAAAGTATAAAGGACTCGAAGAATAATATTCCTATAAGCTGCTTCGCTTCCTTCAAGGATAATAAAGCTATCAACTCTTTGCGTCGCCATAACTTAGGAATAACCTAACTTAGGCGAATGAGGCGCAGCTTACTCATTCGTCCATGATAAATGCGACTTTTAATGCATTGACTAAAGAGAATACAAAATTTGTTGCTGAGTTTTCTCTTAAATTATGTGTTTTATTCTGATATTCATTCATTCATCTTATTTCCTGTTTAATTCTTTACTAAAGTGACAAAATATTTGTGCGCATGTTCAAAATAGAAGATATTAAAGCGTATAAAATATTTGAAGTAACTAGTGATACCATAATAAAATCAGAGGAGTTATAGAGTTACTAGTTGTCACTTAAATATAGTTTATTAGTTTCTTTATGTGCTTGAAACAATCCCAGAAGTAAAATAAAATCAAACACAATTTATTATTAGGATAGAAACAGGTATAGCTTAAGTTTAAACTTTAAACTACTGTTAGATAATATAATACAATCCATATAAACGCATAAATTTCGTTATAAAGTTCGGTTAACTACATAGGAAGTTGAATATTTATATTTATTATATATAACGAGAGAGAGCAGCACTAACCACTAATAGCAAAGTCATAAACCACATGCTACGAAAGTAACACCTATTATAATACCTAAAATAAATCCGAATCGAAGTTCTTATTAAAATTATTTATTATTTCAGTTCAGTTTACATTTTACATATTCCCTGCAGCCAATTGAAAACTCAAACTAAAACAATTAGTCTAGCGCGGTTTAGTTAGCAAAGATCCGAACCAACCAAATATCGCCTGTTACATTCAATCGTTATTTATTATATTGAAGAAAATTGGCTTCCGAGTCAAAATGATGGGCACGCAATATAATGATTCCCGCACCTCGGCGGAGAAATGAAATCAATGCCTTCTAACTACAACCCATAAATAACGACATTAGAGTCTGGATAGATAATAGAACAATACTGGAAGCTACGGTGTTACTAGGTAGGAATCTATTCAGCTACTAAACTAAATTGGATGAATCGAAAACTGAAGTCGTTTTATTCGAGTTCGGAACTGCTTTTGTTTTGTTTTATTGGTCAATAACTCTTTAGTTCTCGCTTCTTTAAGTTTTCTTTTTATTTTATTCCTTTCGGTATTGTTTTAGTTCTGATCATGTTGCATGTTGATCTTGATTATGTTCCCTAGGCATTTTGTAACAATCTATCAAAGTGGCTAACAGTTACACATCTAAATAACAATCATGGATCGATGAGCAAAAGCAATTTTTTCACTTCACAACATTCATAGATTCTCGAACTTGATTTCAAGTGTAAGGTAACACTATATCTTACACGTGTTATGTAACTTTATATTGTTTTTGATTTAGTTTAAGAATTTCAAAAGTTTGATTCTAATTTAGCTGGGATTCAAACCAAAAGAATAGCTTTCAATTTTTTTCCCTCACAGAAAATTTAAAATAAATTCAAGAAAAGCATTTTGTATGGTGCTGACCTAACATAACAATCTGGTACAGAGACATAAGCCCATCGCCCACGTGCCCGGGTACTTTTGACAAATAATTACATTTTTCCTGTGTCCAAAGTGTCGAACACGAGGCGCGTATTGTTCACGACGACATTGGAACAATATCGAACAGGTAACGGACACACTTCGGACACGTGAAATAAATTTCGATTTCAGAATCGATTTGTGAACAAAGTTAAAGCTGAAGCGAGTAACCATTTCGAATTAGTATGCTGTCAGAGTGACTGCACCACCTACGACCTTCGTGTTCAAACATCACGACAGAAAGCGACTGAAACAATGTCACGAATGCCGAAAATCGGGTAAAAATGGATCTCCATTGGAATGAAGTTGTAAGACATAAAAAGGAAAGGTTGTTTCTTGTTTTTCGTATAAGGTGGAATGGTCATAAACATGGAAATAAGTAAATTCTATAAAAAAACACTATGATTTTTAGTTGTTTATTGAAGAAAAGTTTTTTCTTCGATTGTTTTTTTTTTTTGATATGAATAAAGCCATCAAATGTACAACGTAATACTTGCATCCAGCAGGTGTATAACAAACGACTCTACGAAGAAATTAATTCAAGAATTTCGGGAATTTCTGTCTTGAAGTGACAATGATCACAATAATTTTTCTTGTTTTGTGTAAATTTATGTAAGAAGAAATTTGTATTCTTAAGTAAGTTATGTATATCTTAAAAGTGGTAATATTTCAATTACAAAAGTTTACTTTTCAATTTACGCCTTCAAATTTAATTACTGTGATTTTTTCTCACGCAGGCTTTGAACAATTATTGATTTAATAATGTTTATAACTTTTGTAAAGGTCGGCAACCTTTGAAACTTTTAACCGGACAACCATTAGACATTTTTTTAAATTTGATAGAACTGCGCATGCTTACTAGCGCAAAGACCACCATTAAAATTTTTGGAAGTTTTATTAACTTAACATAGTTAAAAATTAGCCCTAAAGCAGAATAACAAACTGTGGGAATCTCAACTTAAAGTCAAACCAAGTTATTTCGTGGTTAATTTGCGTTCTAGTTGAAACAATAATGCACCACACACATAACTCATCAAATTAAAGGTTACCAAACCTCTTAAGAATCCCATACGTCTTTCAATATAATTTCCACCCACTAGTGAAGACTTCGTCCTTTGGTAACCCTAAATGATTTGAAAACAACCAGCATATGTATCGAAAACGATTCGTTGCCTTGGGTGTTGAAGATATGGTTGCGCGCGTTAATTAAAACGAATGAAAATTGATTTTGAAAGGTGTAAAACATAAATAATGCGAGGCGATGTGCCTAACGACGACTTTTGTCTTGCTGGTGAGCAATATATGAGGAGCGTCGGTATCAAACGCATCCTCGTGCCGAACAGCAACGTGTGTGGAATAATATGGAGGAGAGCCAGGGGTGAAACGTGACTTTCGCGCTTTTATTTATGTGAGAGAATGAATTTTAAATAGGCAGGTTGGACGCGCGCGGATTCACAATCGCCTTTTGTAATTACATATTATGTGGTGTGTGGCGACGACGTCCAAGTCAAGCCATTGACGGCGTTAAGTAGATACTCTTTAGCATTGTCTCAAATCTTTCTTTTGCTTTTCGTTTATATGATGACAGCATGATGAGGCATCGTTTGATTTTGCAACAAGATTAGTTTTTTTTGCTTCAACCAATTTTTTTGCAATTTTGACCTTTGCCAAAATTGGTTCAAAAGGTGCAAAATTTCCTTAAGTTTTCAAAGTAAGAAATTATCACCCACCCAAGTGTAAATTGTAAAATTGCTTTCGGGTCATGGGTACAACCTGCGTGCATATGCATAACTTGAGCTTGAAGGCATTGGCGCCAAAGTAAAGCTTTGATGTGATAATATTGGCGAGGCGGAGGTTGAGTTGATTTATCACTGGTGCGTCGGTGCACTTGCACTCTATTGTCAAGGTGCTAAATTTACAGGAACAGACAATTTATCAATTATCACATGGATGTTAATTCTGTGCGCACGCGTGAATTATTGCTATCCTAACTCCAAATTACAACTACCAATAAAAAAAAGAAAACTTGATTTAAATTAATAATTCCTTAAGAATTCCAAACACTTTGAGATGATACCGTAATCCAAATAAAAAGTAACCAGAGAAGATCTAATTATATTACTTTACGCAGCTGAAATACATCGACGATTGGAAATTGATAGTTATTCAAAAGAAGCAGAAGGCTTCTTCTCCAAATAAGGCCGGATTTTACTCAGTTAAGTACCCTTACAACGCATCGAAAGTGTGCCTCCTCATCTGCATTAGATTCAATCAACAATTGACAACTTAACAATTAATTCTAAGAGCTACTTCAAAATCGAAGCGCGAGCTCTTTTGTCTGCTCAATCGAGTCGAAAACGAACACGCGTCGATGCATTCCGGTAGCTTTCAAGTCGCGCGCGAGATTTGGATTTCGTGAAGAATGTGTAATTTAAGATATGGACAAGAATTCCAAATCCAATGTCGAAACGCGTTTGAAACACGTGCCCGCCCAAAAATGGATTGAACTTTGGTCTAACTGAAGCTTACTTAGTTTGAAGGAAAATTTATTCTTTGGAAACGTCAAAGGAGATGTATTAGATTAGACACCAATAAAAAAGTTTCGAGCTTTCTATAGATTAGATTAGAACTGGAAATTGGCTTAAAATTAAATCAAAAGGAATTTTAATTCTTTCTAAATTAAAAGAAAAGAAAAAATTGATTTTTTTTATTTACTTATGTAATTTTATGGTAATATGAAAATGAAATATGTAAAGGCAAAGAGGACATTAAATAAGCATAAACAGATTATAAATTTATCTATTTCGAGTTGGGTATTCGTATGTACGCAACGAATGCATTATTCCGGCATTTTAGCAACGACGATGTGTTATTAGCGTTTCTAAAACAACCTACACGATAATGCACACGTATTCGTATTATTGCACTCTAGCAATAATAACAACAACTAATAACTAACTAATAATAATGATAACTATTGCTAATGTCTTTCGGGCTGGGTGTCTCCGTGGAAAAACATGGAATGCTAAACTAATTGATGGCTGTTTCGGAAAGTGGCATTCGTTGTCTGTATCTGCATCTTTTGCACAGAGATAAATCTTTGCTAATATAACCTCTAATTTTATGCTATGTATTTTCATAACAATAATCTTATTTCAACTTTTAATTTAAACATATTTCTGATACATATTAATCTTTAAATTATCCTTGAGATAAATTTTATTTTGCGGCAGGGCCGCATCGAAGCAGGTAAAAATTCTGTGTCCCGAGCGATACAAGTACCAATTCGCCCGGGCACAAAATTTCTTAAAAACGGCACTACTGCAAACATTATTATTATTTTATTCTATTGGAAAAACATCTTTAAATTATCCTTGAGATAAATTTTATTTTACTACAAAGCAGGGCCGCATCGAAGCAGGTAAAACATCTGGGGGCCGAGCGATACAAGCACCAATTCGCCCGGGCACAAAATTTCTTAAGCCTGGCACGACTACAAATATTATTTTATTCCATTGGGAAAACTAGTAAAATCCATTAATAATATAATCCTTAAAATAATAATAATGATAAAATACTCATAAATATTCCATTTTATTCAGATAAAGAAATTCAATAGTATTTGTTTTATTTGTTTATTTATTTATTTCTAAGATTGTAGTTTCGCAAATATATCGATTAAAGAATCAATTGACTTATCGCAAACTTGAGACAAACTAGGAGTTGTTAGCAATAAGAAGTGAGTAAAGAAAGAAAGAAAAGGAGCAATCTTTGGATGGAGGAATGCCGTATTTGAAAAGAAGAACGTGAGAAATTCAGTAGGAGAACGAACGTTTGGTTTGTATGTACAACAACCATAAACATTATTTAAACATATAACAGACGGATTACTTCAGATTTCTTACTTGATCGACGTATAAATGCCATTGTTATTACTCGCGAATCTATCTACACTTAAAGATCGACTATCTAACCTATTCTTAAATTACTATCCTATCATAAAACTTATATGATCCAATATTATTAACAATTTCTATCAATTCTATTATCAGGATAGCCTATAAACTTATGTTTATCACAATAAACAGTACCAATAATAATAGAAATGAGAATAACATTTGATTTTATTATTATTGAGAACAATAAATTGAAAATTTGAAAAGTTAAATTAGAAGAGAATTCTAAAGTGTAATAATTTAAATTGCAGGATAATGACAAAAGTGGGTGCTAAGTAGCACCTGATCAAGAAAAATTACAGTAATTTTACTTCTTCACGTGCTTAAATCTTCCAAGATTTTTTTCATCTACACAAATTGCGTACAATTACAATTCCATTTATCTTGATTCCAAATCAAAAGTTTACATTACAGAACAATTCGTCCTTGACGCCATAAATTTATTATTGTTATTCATCCTCACTTTACTTTAATTTTTTATTTTTTTCATGGCATGCTGAAGAAAACATAATTAAATCCACCAACGCAAAGTGGAATGTTATGTGTTGATGCAAACATATATTGCAATTATCCACCAACGTATTATCCTTGCACATCATCCTGAAAACCTATATTGGCAATTACCACCTATTATCGACCACACAAAACCGTGATGATCAGTTTTATTCTAAAGACATAACTTAAGTCAAATAGTGTTTACGAATATTTTTTTAAGAGACAAAAGGATAACAAGAAAAAAAATGTAAAAAAGGATTAAACCTAAAGGTACAAACAAGGACGAGTATCTTTTAGTTAAATGCGGTCTAGATAAGGAACATAAACTAAACTCAACTAAAGTAAAGTAAAATAAAATTTAAAAAAATCAATTTTAAATCGAATAGCTTCAATATGTTATTTTGTTATCGATATAGTGACTTACTAAACCTAACTTAATTTACGATTGAGATGTGTGAGCATACTGCGTCGGCGCACTAGCGCAAGATTTTACAGGCGTCCAAAATTACAAAAAAGAAAAAAAGAAATGAAAAAAAAAAGAAAAAATATTGAAATTGATAAATTAAATGCCACAATAACACAAATTTAATAGAGGCACATGCATCACTGTTGGTAATACGAGTGTGGGTGCGACTTTTATTTATTCTTCGATTTTCTGGTTGTTTCAACGTCGCGTGTTGTTATTTGTGCACAATAACGGATTCATCGTTGTTGTTATGCATGTTTTTCGTTAAGTGTGTAAAAATACCCTGCGGTTTAACATGATTCCATTCATCGCTTCGGATGAGATGGTTTCCTATGGTTTCTAAAATGACAGCGACCAATATCTATGATATCTACAATAACAACAAATCTTAGATCATTTCTTCAGAACCTAATCTACAAATCTTTTCTGATATCTATTTTGTATTGTTTGACAGTTTGAATTACTTTCGACGCGCCTTATTTTAATTGAAAATTTCAATTTATTTGCTTCAAATTGATAAATTTATTTTTCTTAGAAATTCAATACTTTTTTTTAGTTTTTTTTTTCGATAGATTACAAGTTTGGTTATGTAAAGAGTCAAACAATGAGATTAAGAATTTTTTAAAAAAGATTGTTTGCTCATTAGTTATAAGAAGCGGCAAAGACTGAAACATGAAAAAGAATAATCGAGAAGGAAAAAATTAGGTGTCAGTTCACCTCGTGAGCGCGGATGAATTTCACGGGTGAGTTTCACGACCGACCCCGCGTGCTTGATCGTTATCGTTGTTTTAAGTTGTTGTATTAAGTTACAAAAAGTGCGCGCCTCGTTACACAACAAACCGATAGCTTTAGCTTCTTCTTCTTCTTTTTTTTTGTTTTGCTGCTCCTGCTGGTTCTTTTTCTACTACTTCTTGTAATTCAATGGTCAAAGTCATTTTGTTTCTACGAACCGCGTAATTTTTCGTTAGCTATGCTTACCATTCCATAAAATATATTTTATGACCAAGAACTATGGCTTTTAGCCTCAAATTAAATGGAAAAGAATAATGTCAAAAGTTATAGTAAAAAGACTCTACATAAAATATCCAAAAGAAAAAATGTTATCCATGACATATCCCATGAAAACAATGAAATGATTGAATGAAAGAAATATCAAAGATGATCATCAATTGCGAAGTCAATCAATCAGTTTGTTTGCGGACAACCAAGAAATGCTTCTAATTCCTATCCAGAAGTCTTCATTTAGTTTAGACACATCGTAAATTTTTTTCATTAATTTTAATCGGCATATCGCACCAAAGTAACCTGCGCATGTTTATTCAAACAAATAAGTTATGTGTACTTTAATAGAAATAAGCATATTTGTAATAAATTTCCATTGTTGGCTTCGTTATGGAGGTATTCGAATGCCTGGAGGTACTCAACATCTTCAAGTGTGTCTTCGTCGATTTGAAGCGCGGTCATGGAACGAAAGTCGTAATTAAAACCGCGCCAAACGTAACGATCCTGACGCCCGGTGATTTATTTGTTGCCGCATGCCGCGCGATGTGTGGAAAACTGCTGATAATACATACTGAAACGCCGCACAAGAATTTCTAATGTCTACAAACTGATGCAATCTCTTCTTCAAACGCACGCAATCTTTACTTACATCGATTCGAAAAAGGAGGAAGAGATTTTAGAAGGACCAACATTGACATTGTTGATTAAAGAGAGCTATGGGAATTACTAAAGATTCTTTTCATTTTTCATAAATCACTAAAAACTATGTATCTAAATAAATGTCTAAATATTTCAAGTTTGGCATTAAAAATAAGATGTTACTGGAAAATTGATTTCTTCGATTTCTATCATTTCATAATTTACATTAAGTGCATCATTATTTTTTATTATAACAAATACCACCGCGATATTTATTATTGATTCATAATTTTATTCATAAAATAAATAACAAACGAGATAAACCATCTTAACGACGTTTTCTACTAAAAGGATTAAATAATCCTTAACATAACCTATAATAATAATAATAATAATGCAATGCCCGTTTTAAAATCTCAACTAGAAACTTTTCCATCATGTTTTCAAATTAATTACCGTTGTAATCGAGTGCTTTTGATTTGTGTAAGTTCAACCAAACTAACTAAACCGAGGGCAGGATAACGTATTAAAAATCAATTTATTTTCGAACGGAAAGCATCAGGTATTAGTGGCGTAAACGCCTCGTAAATCCGAAGATCCAGATCTTATCAATGTGTTTATTTATGAGTCGGTATGACTTGCCCGAAATCAATTTAACAGTCGAGGATTTATCAATCCCACTGTGACTCTTATTCTGACTTCGCGATCGAAATTCGTTCAATCTTCAACTAATCCGACTAGCATGCTTTAATTGATCAATTAGCATTTCCTTCGAGATATTTTACGAGGCTGAATTTGACTTGGAAATATTTCTTGGAGGCGAGATGAGGAACCATAAAGCACGTATGACAACTTCATTCCGAAAACAATTTCGCGACTATAAATAACCGAGATTGCTTTAAGGATTTTTCATATTTCAAAGAATCGGAACTCGGATGGTGACTTCATGTCAGACATGATATATTTGTAATGATATAACAAACATCAAATGTTACTGTTGCTATGGTTGCATAGAGTTGTAAAGTGGATTTTTTTTATGTTGGACATTTTGGTATAATGGAAATGGAAATAAAAGCGAACTGTGATTTACGATTTTAATGTTATGTATCTGTATCTGTTTAAGGTTTTAGTTTTGCATTTTGTATTAAAATCTTAATATTCTTGCACGTGCAAAAATAATGTAGAAAATCTTCGTCAAAATTAGTAAAAACCGCAAAAATTCATTTTGAAGGGCAAAGGGATATGGACGCTAGTCAGCTGTTTGTCTAGTTAGGAAATTTTAACCAACAACTCTAGTCTATAAATTTTGTGATAAAATGTTTTAAAATAAAGTAAACAAACAAATTAGCAATAAATAAAGAGAAACAAAGGACAAACATCAAACATTGGCGGTTGTGTTCAAAGGAAAAGAAAAGCTTGAAAGACATGAAAGTCTCATTGACAATGAACGTATGCATCTTCATATTCTTCTTCATCTTCGATCGCCCTATATGCATACATTCGATGTGGATTGGGATTAAGAAAAGAAGTCCTTCCTATCTTCTGAGCACACGACACATAACAATATCTACATATATATGTATAGCAGGTATTTGTAAAGATATCTCCATGCATATCATTCAATATGTTATACACCGGAGTCTTCGACAGCCGAAGAATTGAAGAAACCAACAAACGAAGAAAAGAACTGAAGAATCGTAAAGTAACTACTTCTTGATTTTCATATATGGCTATAAAGGTAAATGCTATTTGTGTTGTTTATGTTATGTTTGAATGTTATTACATGTATGGTAGAACTTGTCAAAATATGAAAATACTATAATATGTATAATAAAATGATAGTAAGCTAGTACTAATTCTGCTGGTTTTGGTATCATTGCAATAATTTTATGGCAATTTTTAAATTCTAGAAATATACTATATTTTTTGACGGATATTTTTTGAAACCAGATACTTTTCCTAAACTTTTTATTGTTTTAAGTTGAAAACTATATAAGCAAGTGATTTTTTTAAATCAAGGATAAGAAAGTCAACTCAAGCCAACCAAATCCGGGATTAATTAAAAATAATTACACATCGGCACAATACACAATCAGAAGAACTAAAGAATCAAAGAAAAGAAGATTTAAGATTGAAAGATGATGATGATGACCACAACAAACAACTAACTGCAGTATTCTCCATATGTTTGTTAACAATCGCAGATTGAAAAAGAGATGAAGACGAAAAAGAGAAAAATACAAATGGCCAGAAGGAATTAAATGCAATGAAATGGGAGATAAATTAATGAAGATTCTATTACCACTGAAGATACTATTACTTCTGTAACTATAACTGCTAAAGAGTAACAAGTAATAGTCTCGATGATGAGGACTCAGCTAGAACATAAAGATTAGACTGATTGATTGACTTATGAAGTTTAATCCATTTGGATAAAAGTATGCGTGCGAGTAATTTATCGAAAAATAATTGAAATAAGTCCTCATTAACTACACGAAGAGATGGATATGACGTCTATACAGAAGCAAGCAATTTCTTACTTTAAAATAATTCCAACGTCAATCATCACCTCATTAACGCATTCTTTGCTTGTTACATTATTCAAATTACAAATAGATTAATGAATTTTTATGATTAATTTTAGGCAGAATAATGTAATCAAATTACTCCTAGGTATAATATAAAATAAATAAAGTTCTAAGCAACAAACAAGAGCTACAAACCCGCCGGTTATTTGCTCGTATTATGTAAGTACCTTGTTAATGGTCCATAAGGAATACCGAAGAAGAAGAGAAAAACCGAATATCGTGCATGCATGCCGCATCATCAGATAACTTATTATAATTCGTAATATATGTCCCAACAATTTACCGGAAGGTAAAGCAAACTTGAACCTACATTTTACCAGAAAGGAATTCTTCTGCTTCTGGTCTAACTAAAGCAAAGCAACATAAGTAAGTATCGAATGTGATATTCGAACTTATTGTGATATTCATATGCGATATGAATATTCGTCGTTAGTGAATAAAATTAGGTAGTCGGTGGTCTCTTTCATTCGCTTCAATACTTTCAGTTGGTTCCGGCAACTTTAACCTATCTCTAAATCTTCGAATTTTAACGAGAGCAAGAACTAAACTAGAGTAGATCACACACATTGTGCACGTGCCATTGATCAATTGATAATCCTAACTAAACTTAAAATCCAACTTGTATTTCCTTCAAGGAAGAATTTTAGAATAAAATTACATTGTTCAGGATAATTTAAGCATTAAGGACTAATGTGATGATACTTTAGCAATTGCATTAATTTAATTTGAAACAGCTTCGGACACTTAACATTATCTGGGATTTATCTACACATTGTCGGCTCCAAAGTATGCGAAAAGCAATTCTTTTAAATCTTTGAAATGTGCGCTATTACTTTGCTATCTAAGTGAGGAAAGGTATAATAGCAATGAAATTATGAAAATGGACAGTTTGCAATTCAATCTTGTTCATTACCTTTGATGTCTGGAGGTATATCGGCCTTGCGAGTCCGAATCAGATTCAATTCTCTATACC
>JASKGN010034799.1:0-12733 GCA_030556245.1 Falagria sp. GC000072 | reverse complement strand
GCCAAAAATTGAAAAATTCATATCTCGCAAACTAAAAATGCTAGGATAAAACTAATTTTATATTCGGAATCTACTTAAAGGGCTCCATACTATAAGATGTTGAAACAAATTTTTGTAATTTTTTTTTTTGAAATTTTGATTTTGGGGATGAATTTCCTCTCTTTACAATCAACACAGAAAATGTACATAGTATGCATGTTGTTTGGGATTTAATTGACTTACTTCTTATATAAACATTGCTAACTATTATGTAATAATTATTATAATATGATTAATGTCATTAATAAATCGCATTAATAAAGTCTTTAATAAAATAAGGAATGCAGCTATTGTTTGCATTGAATTTTGATTGAAATAATCCCCTAATTTCACTTTCAATTTTGAACATGTTGTTCACTTGCCGATCGCGAACTGCGAATATACTTTGCTGCATAGACGCGAGGTGCAAAGTTTGCATGTATTGGTGAGTCCACTTTCACACGTACAGGGAGCTAAATTGTTAAATAGATAAACAATTTATATTAAAATTTTGAGAATAACCGGAACCTCAAGTAATTTTTATTCCGATGTTGATGATCATACCGATATAATTGCAAGGCTTGCGAGGTTAAAATAGTTTAATATTTTAATAAGTAAATCATTCAATATTATGGGAAAGCAATAATCAGGAATATTTATTAACCATTTTGTACTTCTTGCAAAAATTTCAGATCTTTACATGAATTAATTAGCAACAATAACAATGAATTCCAAATGTAAACAAACCCGACTGCGGTGATTGAAACTACTAAACGTTAAAATGTTGAGACTTTTCACTTATCAAATCCTTTTCGACGTTGTTTAATTAGTTTATATTACAAATTTGAAGAAAATCTATTGAGCCGTTTGGTCAATAACACATTAAACACATCACCACATGATATTGTTAGTTACGGCTGTAATTATTTATAAATATCAGCACGATAATATCACAATTTATATAAACATCTTCTAATTTTAATAATTTATGCACTCAGAAGATTGAAATATATGTTAGATTCATAATTGAAATTAAAAATTGCAAGTTAATAACGCGAAGAATGAATACGTAGCACATGTTCACTTGCTGATCGCGAACTGCGAATATACTTTGCTATATAGTCGCGAGGTGCAAAGTTTGCATGTATTAGTGAGTGCACTTTCACACGTACATGAGGCTATATAGTATATAAATAAACCCTGTAGTAATCTAGTATCACTTTCTTCACAAGCGAGCGTGGCGTATTGTGTAGAACGTCTGTTCTACAAATGGTACACCGTGCTATACGGTGGTTCAATTCCTATTTTTGAACAATTTATATTTGTTTTTTTTTTAATTTTACTTCTAAAATGTCTTTTTTTTTTGTTTTTAATGGTAGTTGTTATACAATAAAAAATCTCAAAACAAGAAATACTAACTTACAATCCTTTTATAAATTTATAAGTTCAAAGAACTAATGTTGAATTTACCCGACTTTATAATAAATTAAAATAAATAAACTTACCCTATTTCCAGATTCTTATTGCTCCTTAAACAATACTTGAAAGCAGCAAAGTCCTTGGTAGAGTTTTTGGTATGTCCCAGTATGTCCTCAGCTTTGTTTGTTTAACATATAAATATAACTGACTATGTACTTATATGTTCAGAGTATTTAAAGAAGTAGTGATCTTACCTAATGCATTTCCTAGTTGTGATTGCCAATAAATAGAAGATGTTAAACATTGTGACTATCATTTAACCACCTAACCCTTTTGTTTTTGCTGCTAAACCTCACCATTGATGTTAGGCAATATATTGTGATCTGTAAAATAAATACATATAAAATAATTGAATTAATTTATTAAATAGCTTTTGCTAAAAAGAATCAATAATAATTATACGGGAATAATTATCTATCGCCCAGAACGGTTTCCATGGCAAATATTAACAAGTGACTAATCGTTTGATCTATATAGAATTCTTTTGATTAAACCAAGAACAATCACAACAAATAATTTCTATTACTATAGCAATAAGGTGTAAATAGTCTAACACTTCATACAACAGACATGAATATGTCTGATCATTACATACAATCACTTCTTCTGAGAACGTCATTGTAAGTGACAAATATTAATTGTTATATTAAAAAAATATCAATTTTTAAACATATACACATAATATATAAATAACTCTACTGAAATAAAATTTATATTTATATACATATTTATATTCATAATTTTTAAAAAGAAAGCATCACAATGTTTGGAAATTATACACCACCTCTTTCACAATTAAAACCACAACGAAAAGTAATTTTGAAAGATATGGATATTTCTATGCCACATCATGATGGAGTATATGGACATGTAAGTTTTATAAATCTCTACCAAATATTATTGACTTCTACTCTTTTAAACTGGTCATATTAATAATTTTTTTCTAGAGAGCAAGAGAACCTAATACAGATCATATTGGAAGAACTTTACATACAAACCAACAAACTACAGCTAAAAGAATTGCAGCAGAGATAGCTGATAAAAATAGATCATCGCTGTTTGCAAGAAATCTGGAATTTGAACTTCGAACTGATCGACATTGTTTAACGGATCGTGTTAAGGCTAAAGTCAATGAAAAAATTCAAAAGTATATTGAGTCTGTCGATAAACGTCGTGATAAGTAAGAATTCATTTTTTATTATAAAAAATGCATTTGTTTTATTGCTTTTATGTGTTTTGTAGATTAAGAAACTTATTAGCTGAAGAAGAAGAACAATATGTACGTGAAACTGTTGACATGTCCTTGAAAGCACGCGAAAGTAGAATTGAAGAAATGATGATTCGATCTAAAGAGTTAAAGGAAGCTAAAGAACGTGAAAGGATCGAAATTGTTAAACAAAAACGACTTCAACAATACACGTAATGAATTAATTTTAAAGATAAAAGTAATTTATTTTAAATTTTGATTTTTTTAGTTTACGATGTCTTGAAGTTAGACCATTCTTCACTAAGAAATTAACTGAAGAAAGTAAACTTTGCCAATTGCAACAAATGCGTGAAAATGAAGCAAGACGACAATCTGAGAAAGAAATTGCTAAGATGTGGGATGATATGGCAAAGAAACAAAACGAAGCATTTGTAAAATTCTTAATTTTTAGTTTTATATGAAATTATTTAATAAAAAACGTTTATAATTTTACAGATGCAACGAGAAGTTCAAGAAGCAATTATTAAATATAATCGTTGTAAGAAGGATATGGATATATTAACAATGCAAATTAGAGCAAAGAAACTTATGAATAAAGAAAATGAAGAACTAGAAAAAGCAAATGCTCAAGAATATCAAAGACTTTTCGAGATGCAAAATCAACAAGAACAAGAAGGTTTATAAAATATTTATATTTCAATTAGCTAATCAATTTTAATCTTAAATTTTAATTTTAGAAAAAATGCAAAAGTTCCAAAAGAGTGTACAAGATGCAGAAGATCTCAAAAAACAAATGGCCCTACATAAGCAATTCCGAGATCAACGTAAAAAAGAAGAAGCAGCTTTGGACAATGCATTTGCAGCTTTAGCAAAATTAGAATTGGAACGAGAATTGTCTGGAGTAGTTGATAACAGAGACAGGTTACGAATGGAATTGGAAACTTACAAGCATCATTTGCAACATTTAAAACAACGTGAAAAAGAAGAAGAGGAAGAAGTCGAGAGGATTATTGAAAATTACAGGAAGGAACAACAACAAAGAGACGACGAAGCAACTTGTAAAGTGAAATTGAAACGTTTGAAATTGCAAGAACAAGTGCTTCAAGAACGTGCAGCTCAGGTGGAATATAATCGGAAGAAAGCCCAAAGGGAATTAGAAGCCAAACAATTTGAAGTTCGGATGATGCGCGAAATTTGTGAAGTCAATAGGAAGTTGCATGAGGAATCTCAACGACTCGAAAGAAATATTGTCAAACAATACAGGAGCGAGTTAGTTCAACAAATTGAATATAACACTTTATTAAAGGTTTGTTGTAATTTTTAGGGGTTGAAAAAAGATTTTAATTAAATTGGAATTTTCAGAAACGAGAAATGGAAGAAGCCGAAAGACGTTTACAAGAAGGAATCGAAGAAGAAAGAAAACTTGAAGAACTTGTACGGGAAATTGTCAAGGTGCGTTTGACTTCAATGAATGGTCATCCAATCCGACAACTTCTTCATCAGTTTGATTGTGGTTGCAATGACAAAAATTAAATTTGAAAAAAGTATTTTTTGTAATTTAGAAAGAAGAATAAAAAATTTCTAATAAATAAATTGATTGCAAATATTTAATTCATTTCAAAGCTAAATCATGTATTATTAAAGAATCAATAACACCATACCAAGAATTCCACAATTATGAATTTTTCAACCAGAGCAATAAAACTTATACGAACATGTAAATGAAGCGCATGTGCCCCGTTCTAGAATATCAGAAAATGTTCCCACAGTAAATTGTCAGTCACCCTTAAGCACGCAACAATTCAAGGTGGTATCGTCGCGGTCAAAATAGAACTGACACGCATTTGATGCCAACATGAATTTGACACATACAAAAATATTAGTAGCTGTATTGTTTGGCTTTTCGCGAATATTATTTGGTCTCTTACCGATCAAATTATGTCGCTTTTTGAAAATTCCAATCGGTGACGATGAAAAGAAAACCAGGCAGCAAAAACTGCATTGTGGATTGGCGATGTTCCAAGCATTCGGTGGTGGTGTCATTTTCGCCACTTGCTTTCTACATATGATGCCTGAAGTCTACGAATCCACGATGGAATTGAAGAAATTTGGATACATCCAGGTTCATTATCCCTTCTCACAATTGGTAGTCTCCTTGGGTTTCTTCTTGGTGTATTTCGTTGAAGAAGTGGCGCATTACTTCGTATCACGAGTTTCTGATAATGATAAAATCTGCAAGCAAAAAGGAGACTTAACACCAAGAACACCAAATAACAAAGTTTCTCCGGAAGTGTTAGTGATTGAAAATGAAGAGGATTGTAAAGATGAAGGTGTGGAAATACCAAGTCCAAGTCCATCAGATGTAAATGAAAATCAAGATCAAGAAGATCCTGAAAGTCATAATATTGACAATGTGAAACAAAGAGATTTGAAAGAGAATCTTGAGAATACAGCTGATATGGATAATGAAGATGTGACACAAGTTGTAGAACTTGATAAGTTGATGAAAGCACCGAAATTAACACAACAACAAATTATACGAGGAATTCTTATTGTGTTGGCATTGTCTTTACATGGATTCTTCGAAGGACTCGCCATCGGTTTACAAACATCCGTTGGCAATATTTGGTATCTATTTATAGCTATATCGATTCATTCCGCAACAATTTTGTTTGTGATTAGCTTGGAATTAATATTGGCGAATGCGAAACTTAAATGTATCATTGTACATGTAATGATTCTGTCGATTGTATGTCCGATTGGAGTGTTATTAGGAACAGCGATTACTTTAGGTGCTAATACCGAAAGTAAAGTGAAAACTGTGGCAGTCGTTATCCTAGAAGGATTTTCAGCTGGGACGATTACATACATCACGTTCTTCGAAGTGTTAAATCGAGAAAAGGCTCGAAGAGTTTATCGAATGCGAAGAGCGTTATCGATAACGCTTGGTTTTTGTTTGATGGCATGTCTTGAATATTTCGAAATTTATTATTAGACTTTTGTAAATCTATTTGATTTTCGTGTAAAAATAGATTGTTGCTGAAATTGTTATTGTATTGGTATTGTCTGTATATTTTGATGTTTCGAATATTTTTATAAATCCTAGGAAATAAATAAAATATGTGATTTATATGAAATGATGGGAATTTTTCTTGTGACATGACATGATACTATTTCTTTTATGAAGGTAAAAAGATAATGAAATGAATTTCTTTATGTTTTATTTATTTTTTGATATTTTTGTATCTAGTTAATATTAACTATAAACGTAGGTAGATATAATTTATTGTCTTTAGTTTTTATTTGAGTCATTTTAACCCTTGAGAATATTACTTATTTATAAGTATGTATGTATTTCATAGATAACTAAAGATAGTTATCAATAATTAGTTAATTCTTGTAACACTTTTATTTCCTAGACTGTTTTTTCTTCTTCTAATGTATTCTACTTGTATATATCTTTAATTAATTGGTATAATTGGCTTCCAAGTTAAATTGTTAAAGGGAAAAAAAAGAAAGTGCGATTATACGTAATTATACTGTACTGTACTTAGAAATATTGTGAACTTGAAAGATAAAATGAATTACATAAACTTCAAACAATCCTCACACGTTGCCACCTGAATATTATATTCATAATTGACGAACATTTGATATTGATGTGTATCGAAAGAAGAAACAACATATTGAAATATAATATTTACAATCTATTAACCTTATTACCTATTATGATTATTCATAATTGATTTATTTAAACCAAGATAAATAAATACCTTGCATAAAGGATAAAAAGAATTTAATGTAGGTCGAAATAATAACAAGGTTGATAGAGAAACACAAAACAAAAAAACCAATGCATAAACATCATCAGATTATCTGTTAATGAGATTGTCTACATGTAGAAAACAAATTCATCCAAACTATAAATTTATATATCAGAAAATTAGAAATCTCCAATATCCAAAACTTTGAGTCAAGAGTGTAAATCTTGAACTTTTATACTCCCAAATATCATAATTAGTTCATGAGATATAATTTTTTAAAGTCAAATAATATCTTCTAAATTTAGACCTCCATCTTTGAAATTAAAAACAACCCCTTTTATCTCACTTTCACCAAGAATTCTGATGCCCAATAGAAAGTACGTTTAATAAGCTTTCTTTTGATGTATGATTTGTTCATGTAGATCAATTAAGTTTGAAAAAATATTTTTTTGAATAAAGCGGAAAAATAATTTTACAATTTTAACGAAATATTTTTTGCTAATAAATTTTCTAGCTTGAAAAGCTTTCAATTGCATAAATATGAATTACATTCATAATCCATCATACCTTATCAAATTGGCATTTGTGCACTTTTCCCATTAAATATAAAAAAGTATCCGATAAATTTCCCAGAAACTTAAGTAATGTACTTGGCCATACTTGGCATAATCTTTAAAATAATTTCTTACAACTTACGACATTAGCAAAATATGTATCATAATCATTAGAATCAAAAATAGAAATATAGAAAAACAATATAAGGGAAAATTACCATTAGCAATACCAACCAAACAATTATAATATGAATAAATGATCAAATAATAAAATATACAAAAGTTAGAAGTTATTATATACTATATTATAATCGATTGCAAGAATCATTAAACTTGCATAAAATCAACATTTCTAATAACCCGATCGTAATCAACAAACAATAATCACAGAACATGCAAATACATTTCCACCCCATCTCCCAATAACACCTTCCTAACTGAATAACCTTGAGCTTTCAAACTTGCATGTAGTAACCTACTCACTTCCCTAACACAAATAAAAATTGATTTTGAACTGAACTTAATTACAATTTTGCATGCCACCACAATCTAACACTACCAAGTCTACCACCGCCATCGTCATTATGTAATAATTCCAAAATAGACAGACTTGATGTATAACCACGTGCGAGTTTATTTTTAACCATTTTAAATGCAAATGTCATGACAAGCCAACAGATGGAGTAATGCAAAAGGTCAAAGGAAAATCTCACAGGATTCTTCCTCCATTAAAGTCCTCCAAGCAACAAAAATCAATAAATTGCAATAATAATTGCCAACCGCTGTGATGGAAACTAACAAATATCAAAGTATTTTACTCCAGGCAAGTTGAATGTTCTATAAATCTATAGTATTTAACTAACCAAATACATTAATTTTCTTTTAGTTGATTATTATATTAATTGCTAGCGATACAACATTTGGACGATCACTGACACGGAGGAGTTTTGCTGATCCTTCAGTTAA
The DNA here is from genome assembly GCA_030556245.1 of Falagria sp. GC000072. Taxonomy (NCBI): domain Eukaryota; kingdom Metazoa; phylum Arthropoda; class Insecta; order Coleoptera; family Staphylinidae; genus Falagria; species Falagria sp. GC000072. The sequence continues at coordinate 4,745 of JASKGN010034799.1, read as the reverse complement.
AGGATATCTAACTGAAGTAAAGTTAACCTATTTAAGTTAAAGTAAATTAATTACTGATTATTATTCTTGTAGCGTACGTGTTGGTGGAATGAAGTGTGTAAAGAAGAATTCCAAAATTTATTTCGGTGTAAATGTCCGGCATGGTCGTTCTGTAGAGCACCTGGGCGGTACTATAATGCTTACTGTTCTATGACAGCTACAGGATATATATGGACACAGCCAGGATTACAAGAAGCTGCTACTACAAAGTAATTATAGTTGGTAGATAAATTAGCCGAAATTGTGTTATTAAGACTGGTAGATAAAGATAAGGTTTTGTCTTCGGTATAATGTGTAAATCTAATCTAACATTGCCTGCCAGTCAATATCGAATTGTTGTTTAAATTACGAGTATTTATGTTATCATTTATCAGATTGCTAAATTATTATTAAAGTTTATTTTAATTAATTAATCGATGAAATAAATGTTTATTGGAAAATGTTATAAAGTTATAATTATTGTGATAATATGTATTATATAAATTGAATATGAATAAAAGAAAAGTGTTATGTTATGCGATAGTTTTTATATTTTAAATTGCAACGTTCAAATTTACAAAGTTACTTAAATGGCTGTCTCCATAATGTCAACATATTTATTTATCATGCCATATATTAACTTATCAGCTTGGAAAATTTACTAGTGTTATTAATCATGTTCTATATTATTTAGAAATAGATAGAAATAGAAATAGATAACATTATTATAGTGTTGTAAAATGTAAATTTCATATAATTTTGTTATTGCCACCATATCACGAAACAAAAATTTAAGTTTAAAATTTTAATCCGGTTCTAGCAACAAATGTGACCACACATCCTTTTCACATTCACTAAACTTACAAATAGAAATGATGTAAATCAAGACAGGAAATAATTAAAAATGTGGCTAACAATAAAATGACTAATTAATTTACTACAAATCCAACTCTGTCAAACAGAAACAATTGAAACTTTACATTTTGTAATTGGCAATTGTTACAATATTCATAAAACATAAGAGACTCTGCCTTTCTTTTTTTGCATCAATTATTTTATTCACATCACAATTACAATAAGTCAATTCAAACCAGTGGCGTAACAAACAAAAAAACTCCAAGACCTAAAAACAAATGAATTCGAATTTTTGTTAACCCAGATTTTAATCGACCACCACTGGGTGATTTAACAAAAAACTTTAAGACCTAAGTGGTTTTTCTATTTACTAACCCATTGTTATTCCCCAAATTCAAAACTTTTTAAAACATTTCTCATGTACTTCCCACAAAATCAAAATAAATTATTCCACATTCACAATTTATTTAATTCAACCTCAGAAATAATAAACACAAAATGAATTCATGCAAACCAACAACAATAGAATAAAATAGACAGAAGCCACCTACTAGTGGAATCTCCATTCTACATTTTCATTCTCTGTACAGTGTACAGTCAGTCTTGCATTGAGTACATTAAACCGGAGGTATCAGTGCATGACCTTCATAAATCCACATGTAGGTATATCTCCCGTGAACATCCGAGATTCATTTTTTAGCATTACAAAAGCCAACCAACATTATTAAAATAATTCGCACGTCGCGCGTTTTATTTTTCAGTGTGATTGTGTACATGCGCTGTATGTTGTTATCACAAAGTGTATACTAGTGAACGAACGAAAAGTTATCGATCAGGACAGAACGATGGCGACGTCCTGTTTAACAGGATTCGCGTTCGTGCTTACGCTTTTCGTTTTAAATAATTCACTTGCAATTCCGCAAGATTATGCTCGACAAGAATTGTTAGATGAAGTGCGACAATTGTTCTCATTGACTACGAATAATGTGCAGAGACAGGTAATTTGAATTGTTTATTGATGTTAGGTTATTTGTAAGCATGTGTTGTGTATAAGGATTTTTTGCAAAGGTAAAAATGCAGAAGATATCAGGTGCATCTGCTATAGTAACTGTATTTGATTAGTGATTTTATTTAAAAGTTTCTTTTACCGTATGCAACTTTTCTTGCATTTTTAGATTCAGAGTCATGCACATCATTCCACGTCGTATGAAGATGAAGAAGATGATCATGATAATAAACCTGACAGACCTCGAGTTGTTAAGAATTGGCCACAAGTTCCTTTAAAACTCGGACAAGTTTCTGGGGTTTCGGTTAATTCAGATTTGCAGCCTGTTATTTTTCATAGGGGTGATCGTGTTTGGGATCAAGAGTAAGTAACATGAAGTAACATATTGTTAAGTTGTATTGTTGATTGCCTATATTAAAATACGAAAAGTTTTTAAATTTAAATTTATTTTGAAAGAAAAAATAATTAATTTAAAGAAATTTTAAAATTATAATTTAAAATAAAGAGAAAAAAAATTGAATCAAACAAAAAAATTAAATTTGGGAAAGAAAAAAAATTAAAAGAAATCGCCCAACGTGGGGCTCGAACCCACGACCCTGAGATTAAGAGTCTCATGCTCTACCGACTGAGCTAGCCGGGCTGTTGCCTCAAGCTAAGTAAATTGGCAATATCCTTAACAGTGTCCTTGATAAATTTAATTTTATTTAAAAATTAATTTTCAAAATTTAAAATTGGAAATATCTAATTTTAGTTCGTTTAATGCCACACACCATTACCAACAAGGATCTCTAGGCCCAATAAAGGAACCAACAGTTTTAACATTAGATCCCAAAACAGGAAAAGTCTTAGGACAATGGGGATCTAATCTATTCTATATGCCACATGGATTAACACTAGATCGTCATGACAATTTATGGGTAACGGATGTTGCCTTACACCAAGTTTTCAAAGTACGTAATCCAATTATTTTATTTGATAAATTTTAACTAAAAAATTTATAGTTTCGACCAGGAGAATTACAACCAAGTTTAACATTTGGTCAAGCATTTCAACCAGGAGCTGGTCTCAGACACCTTTGCAAACCGACTTCGATAGCAGTGGCAAACACCGGGGAAATTTTCATTGCAGATGGTTATTGTAACAATAGAATATTGAAATTCAACGCCGCAGGAGAATTATTGCGAGTGATTCCTAACCCGCCAGAATTTTTGTCTTTACAAGTACCTCATGCTCTTGCATTGATTGAATCGATGGACAGATTATGTGTTGCTGATAGAGAAAATCGACGAGTGACATGTCCCAGAGCTGGACTTTATAGCGTTCAAGGAAGAAACGAACCTGCTTTATCAATTCATAATCCTGATATGGGACGTGTATTTGGAGTTGCCGCTAGAGGTTAGAAAAATTCAAAGATTTTAAAATTTTAAGATTTTAAGTTTAAAAATTCACGTATAGATGGCTTACAAAGCAAAGAAAAGTTTTGAAATTGAAAGACTCACGCATCACGTGATTTAAAGTATTTAGGGTTGCCTATGTTGATTTATCTAATCTAGCGAGCCGAAAAATTCAATTGTTTTCTAAAGTTTCATTTATTTCTAAAATGTTCAAAATTTTTTTCTTTTTAGGAAGTCTTATATATGCTGTGAATGGTCCTACATCAAATTTAATTAATGTTGGAGGATTCACAATTGATCCACAAACGGAATCTGTAATTGATCAATGGGCACCTGAAGAGGTAAATAAAATAAAATTTTAATAAAAAAATAAAAGTTAATAATTTTAAATTGAAATTTCAAGGGATTTGGAAATCCACATGCTTTGGCAATCTGTCCAAATAATTCGGCTATGTATGTAGTGGAAATAGGACCAAATCGAGTTTGGAAATTTGATCTGGTACGTCCACCAAAGAAATAGAATTTGTTGAATGGACAAAAGGTAAAACTAGAAGATTATAAAATACAATACAATAAAAAATATATAAATATAAAATATTGTTGAAGAGAAGAATCTAGCGACATACATATTTGTATTATAGGCTAATTATAATTATTATTGTACTTAATTGACTACTAAATGAATGTATTTGGTTAAATATAATTTATGACAAGTTTCAAGCAAAAAAGTAATAAGTAAAGTAACCCTTATACGATCAATAAAAATATCTTGAGTCAATCGATTGATTCAAACATTTTGATCGTGTAGAGGTAATTATAAATATTTTAAAAAGTGTTGTAAAATAAGTTAATTTATTAATGTGACGCATGTACTATTTATTATAGGCTTTGTTACTCGTTTACCAAATCTCTTCCAAATAAAAAAGTAACCATTAAAAAAAAAGTGAAAAAATCATCGATTTTTCTAAAATATTATGATTGGTCACGCTTTAGACCTTTTGGTCCGACTGTACAAACATTTCCTTTCTTTTTCTTCTAGTAAATATATAAGTACTCTATCTGCACGTTCGCGATCGCGGCAACTAGCGGTGTACGTGAACATTAGTATGCACATCAAAAGCGACGCGCAAAGAAAAGGTAGAAAAGGTAAACTTATCGCACGAGCAAGGAACTGGGAACGAACGTTTTCTAGATGTGGGATAGCAAAAGGCGAAGAAGAAACCAAGAGATCGTTGTACTGCAACACTCTCCAAGAAAAGTCCTGCATGCCGACTTGCACACAATATATTTTAAAGGTAGTAGTATAAAAAATTGAAACACCTCACGTCTCGCTATAAACACAGCACTTATGGCTTGAGATAATGTCTTATTTATAAGCTGGTGAATGTGGATGTTGTTGGAAATAAACAACGTGAAGTTTACAACGTGCATACATACAACATGCCCTTATACAGTGACGACTTTACTAAATT
>JASKGN010034756.1:0-14362 GCA_030556245.1 Falagria sp. GC000072 | reverse complement strand
TATTTTTAATCTTGAAGTAAAAATTCAAATAAAATTAAATAGATTTTATGTTTTAGAAATTTCAATGTCAATCGAAGAGACTTGTCGGAAAAGTTGCGAAAGTTTACGTCAGCAAGTGTTACTGAATACGATAACTAATCTCAAACGAAGTTTGGAAGATCAATCTGCTTCTTTACAACAAGTTTATCGAAGTTCACAAAATCTACATACGTAAAATGAGGAAAGAGACTGCAACATACTTAAAAAGTATTCGTAACAAATAAAAATAAAACAAAAAGAATTAATAAACCAACCAACAAGAAATTGAAGAGAAAATCAAGAAATTGGAAATTCTATGCTTCAACCAAGTGAAAGAAGAATACATTGAACAATATTCAAACCTACTACATACAACTACTAACGTACGCATTTATATAAATAATATCTACTTAAATACATAGTTGAAAACGTTTATATAGTCATAGATGTATTTACTAATGTGTTATCAAAAACGTAGTGATGATCTAGACATTTTTTTTCTTGTTTAATAAGAATATTGTAAGAATACAATATTCATTTTTAAATTAGAGTCAGTTTATTATTATATGCAACCAACATTATGTAGCATTTACAACTACTAGAAAAATTACATGATTAGAGGATAATATTATTAATTAGAGATGTTAGGAAACTGTAGATCACGTAATAGTTATTAATAGTTGATATTATTATTCATTAACTAATACTTAATTAAATCATGGTTTAATTAAGTCCAATTATGCGTATATTTAACAACATATTAGTAGAAAATTCATTAGATACCTACTCTTCCAACAAGTTAATCATTAATCAACCAATCGTTGTAATAAAATCCTTAAAGTACATTACTAAACCCCAAAAATTTAAGGGTGAAATGGTAAACTAAAGCAAAGGTAGATTTTATAAACAATTTAATATTCCATAATTAAAAAATCATTCAAATAGAATTCAAAATAGAATTTACTTATTTTAAAATATGTTTTAGTCAAAACAATTCTTTATTAGCTTAATAATTGTTGAATATTTTTAATTTAACATTAAAAATTAAGTAGTAAATATGTAGCAATTGAAGAATTAGTTTATAGAATGTTTTTGTTGACTTTTTATTAATAAAAATTAATTGTTTTATATGTTGATAAGAAACAAGTAAAGATAGTAATAATTTTTACTTAAATTAAATAATTGATTAAATAATTTACTTAATTTCAGAAAAGTTCAGATTCAATGGAATTTTACAAACAAAAACGTCAACAGAATAATTTAATCTTCACCAATAATAAAAAATAAATAAAAATTTTAATTTATTAAATATAATTTGCAATTACCATTGAAACCAAATATGTAATACCAAATGTAAACTTCATAAATGTACTAATTTAAAGAAAAAATTAAGAAAATGGGCGCTCAAACTATTTTTGTACTGATTAATAATAATCATAATGTACTTTACATCTAATGAACAATGGAAAGAGTGAATGAAAATCATAAAGTCATATTAAATTTTGAGTTAACTTTGAAATTGAAAAAAGGTGCGTTAGGTGTGACAGGCGAGAAATTTTCAACCAATAAGAAGCGACAACAAAAAATGTTAACTTCCTATTGGTTGAAAATTTCTAGCCTGTCACACCTATGCTCCTTTTAAATTAATTAAGGAAATGTAATATTGAAAATCACCCAGTCATTGATTACTTAAATTAAATAAAATTAAAAACTAAAGCCAAAGATAAAAATTCTGAAAGGTGAAACAATCCAAAGATTCCAAACTGACTAATTTACTATGTAATTTTATTTATATATAATATATTTGTGTATATATTATTATGTATACATGTTGTAAACATGGTTAATATTGTTATAATTGTTTCATATAAAATTATTAAAAACTACCAGATTGTTTTATTTTCATAACTTACATTACGATCAGCTTTGCAACATAAAATTATTGCACTCCACATCGATGAAGCTAATCGAAACCTTAAATCTTTTGAAAATTCTGTCGAAAAGATTACAGATGTAATTTTAACTCATACTCTTTCTAAGAAGAACTATCTATTTAATCGAGATTTAAAAAAAATACAAAAAAAACATAAAATTATACAGTGTGTTCTTTTTATTAATGTAATAATATCTTAACATATTGAAATGAACAAATATATATAGTATATACCTTTATAATATAGTTATTAGTATTCTGATGACTAACACACTTCGTTTCCTAACCAGCGGGAGATGATTGCCACCCTAATTTATTTAAAATTACTTACATACAACTCGAGCAATCATTCCGATATACACCCTCATCGAATCTCAATATATAAACCTTGCTAATTATATTATGCACTTATAGAATTATTAATTACATCGTAGGTAGTACAAAAACATGTATTTTTCATGTACCTAAGTTTTGTATGTATGAAAAACCAAGCGCATTTTGTTCATTCGAAAATTTACAATATTTTATGATTGTAGCGCGCCCGTTATTTATGCCACACGTTAATTATCATGTATGTTCACATTGGACTTTTTTTTAAATTCTTATTCTTTCATTTATTTATTTCGATTCTGTTTCGGTTCAAGTTAAAATTATCTAAAGCTAAATGATTTTTATTTTGGTAAAAATTTAATTTAAATATGTTTATTGAATTATTGCACAAAAAAATAAAGAAAATAAAGCAAAAACAAAAACTAAAGATTTTTTCTCCAAAAAACTAACAAATAATTAAATTATTACCAAAAACAAATAATGAACAGATGTGAAATGATAAAATGCAAAAAATCTAAACGATGGACGTAACTAACCACCAGAAAGAATGGTTTAAATTTTTGTTACAAAATCATAATTAAACCATTGCTTTCTCATTCAAGATTCATTCAACAAATACTCATTAATAATATTCATATATAGTAGAAATCTATTCTACTTTATAGTAATAGAATAGCAATCAAAGATTTGTTGCTCATTGTATATACTAACATAATAATAGTGTAGTACATAAATAGATAATTCAGATACATAATTCCGCACATTCATACATCATTGATAAGATTTCTGTGGCTAAAGTCGCATGTATAAAACTAAAAGTTCTCCCCTAAAAGTATGCAATCCAATTAACAAATGAAAGAAAACAGTCAAAACAAAAGCAGTGCACACGATCATCATCCCATACTTTCTCTCTCTTAACATAATCTTTAATTAATCGTAATTATAATAAAGTATGTATATAAAACAGATATCTAATAACTAGTACTTTTTTATCAATAATCTTATCTTCACAAAAGAACTATACAAATCCATCTGATCCAAACTTAAACTTTCTTTCAGTTTCAGACCAGATTCACAGCCTCTCGACTATCCTTTCCATAAGTAAACCATCCACACCATTTTAAACATTATACGAGGAGATTATTAAAGGCGGCCGAACTGAAAAAGCCACACGCGCCTATAATTGATACAGCTAGTAAATAGTTATTAGCTAGTAGATAGATATTATCAGACAGAGACAAAGTTTTCAGATCACAGAGTTTCACTAGCAGTTGCAAGGCACTGGCCGTGTGTGTTGTAGTGGTGTATTTGTTTATATCAAATAATGTGTATTAATTATTTGTTCGATTGCCAAATAATTAACTTGTTGTGTTCTTGTTATTGAGGTGGTGTGGCTTTTAGTTGGTCTCGTAGCTGGTGAGCAGTGCAGCGTCCACCGGCTCCATGCAGGTGGGACACGTGAGACTGCGCATAAGCCAGTCGTCGATGCATTTCATGTGGTAGGTGTGCATACAAGGCAAATAGCGCACCTGGTCACCGACGAGGAACTCCACCATGCAAATGACGCATTCGCGTGCTTTCTTACATCCGTCGTAGGTTCCAGTCGGCAGGTGTTGGATGAGTCCGATGCGCTTGGCAATCTTCACCTGCTCTTCTTCCGTCAGCTGACCGACCGACCGAGTCACACTCGGTGACGGATGGTACACCGGCGAAGCGGCCTGAATTGGCAATGTTTCCTACAACACACAATTTGCTTTTGTTTTCTTTACTTCGAACACTCGGTATACATGTTTATAGATAAAACAAATGCTGTTTGAGATTTGACAGCGGGAGACCTTCGTAGGAGGCCTTGATTTGGGGGCACTTTCACGAGACCCCGACTCCTTTCTTACTTTTAATTGTACCAAGGTTAATTACCTTCTATCCGAATATGTAACAAAGCTTTCTGAATGTTTTTTTTGAATGTTTATGAATTATTCAATTAGGTTCATGTACATACTTGATAGGGTGAAGGTCCCAGCTGATCAGACGACGTCTCTCGCACACTGTCGCTACCACGGAGCAACGAAATGTCGTCGTTGGTGGCACGCTTCAAGCAGTTACCCATGCTTCTTTCGGAGGCGGCGACGGCGGCGGAGAAGACTGCTTGTGGACGCAAACGTTACAATCGTCACGCGTTTACAGCATCGCTGCGCGCACTTCGGACGCAGCGGAACAACGACTCGGCACACATGTAGCTTTCGTTTGCTAAAGGCTTTATCCTCAGGGGTTTGGCGACTGCACGTCGTTGACTTCTGCAATTTGCAATTAATGGCTAATTCACAACTGATCAACAATGGCAGACCACCAGCCGTTCTATGTTCACCAAGCTGTTCTTGTTGCGATTGGTGCGCACTTGAATGTCGTCTTTGTTGCTTTCGATCATTGATATCACATGGATTGGGTTGAGAATCATATAATTGGATTTCATTTTCTGAATTAAATTTAATCGCTTGAAATTGGGTTTTATTGAATGTAATATTAAATTGAAATATTTTAATTTCATATTTTGATGGAAAGAAATATTTAAACTTAGGTTAATGTGATTAATTTAATTTAATTTTTTTGATTTGTTATTGTGATGTATATGATCTTTGTTTAATTCCAGACTCCCAGTGACACATGTGGCCAGTTCTCGTACTATTGTAATAATTTAAAAATTTGAGTTTAGTAACTTGTTTAGTTTGAATAGAAACATTTGAAACTAATTTAAAAGAATTGTTATGTATTTAATAATTTAATTGTTTATTTCTAAATTAGTGTTAAACCAATATAAAAATTTAATGAAATATTTTATTTGCCAACAGAGATTTGATATCCGTAGAGACATCTAACACATGATTCGTGAACTATATGAAAAACTACAGATTTTTCTCCAGAAAATTTAATTAGATTAAAAATGAATTGATAATATCTAAAGGGAAAGTTTTCATAATCTACCAAAGACATAAGAAGTTCGAATGTTTAAATCTTCAGGAAACCATAAAGATTTAGCAGGGAAACAACAGTTATACAAAAGTAAAACTTGTAAGAAAAGCATTGATGTACAGAACTAAACAGAACGAAGTCAGTTCGGAATTTGTAATGCTAATTAGCGCTCGTTATCATGCATACACTCATACAGTGTTCCCAGGACACGGCTTGCATTGTTTGCGTTGTTCGCCGACGTTGCACAAGCACTTTTCGCAACGAGCGCAGAGGCTTTCACGGTGTGAATCGACGAGTGCATCGCCGCAGGCCTGCATCAATGAAATTCATAACAAAAGCGGCCGTAGGTCGCAATCAGTAGCAGGCAGTGACAGTAAAGCCCGAGCAGGAAAATAAGAGCATGTTACAGTCGAACAGATCGGCGTTGCGTGGGCGTCGATGTGCTAGGTTAAGCTCAAAATACTCGCAGCAGGATAGTGCGAGCCTGTGCTAAACCAACCCACCGACTTTAGTCACGGCTGTTGCTTTTGCGTAACCCAAGCGAAAACGAGAAACGCTGTTGAACGTGCTTTGGAGTAAGTACGTACTCTCGGTTCGTGGTCGTCGGCTGCGAGTCGTAAGCTAGCCTTGGTGAAATCCTGCTGCGCTAAAAACGAAACAACGCTTTAGTCCGTCTGGTGTGCGTCGAAACGAAATCGTATCAATCGTTGATGGTGCGATTGTGGATTGTTTTGAGTGCGCGCCCAGTCGAATTTTTTGCGAGTGTCCCTCTGGCGGAAACTAGAGAAGTCGGGGGTGGCCATTTTTCGGCGCGCGCTTTTTCGAAGTGCAATGCGCGAGCGTAAAAAGCCGCGGCGTGCGACGCCGACGGAGACATCGGCAATGACTGCGAGCGGCGGCGGCGGCGAACGGCCACACAAAAATACGAGCCGATAACACACGTTTGTGTACATACAGGCACGTACACAACGAAAAGCGCCGTACGCCCCCGCTGGCTTGACGGCAGCAGACAAGCAGTGAACGAGAAGAAGGGGCACGAGCACCAAACGCTAACACTAACACAGCTCCTATTGATTTTTCTGAAACGTTCGTTGAACCAATCACAGTAGCGGGACTATTTTTAAAGGGTGAGGTTGTTGTGTGTCGCTTTTTCGGGTTTTTCGCTGAGAACGCGTGCCGAAGCGAGCGTGTGCGGAGTGTGAGAGCGAGTGCCGAGTGCCGTGTGTCGTGTGCGGTGTCCAGGACAGCCAGCTGCAAGAGTCCGCGACAGCCCCACCGGTGGCGGCGGCGGCGACCCCTGCATCGCCTTCGATGCAGGTGGCGACGCTCTTCCGAGAGTCCACGTCGCTGCTCGGCGCTAGCATGGAGACGGGCGGTGGCGGAGGTGGTGGTGGCGGTGCCAGCGCCGATCCCGGAACCCTCGGGCCCGCCGCTCCCATGCCCTACAACGACTACGGCCATCCGGTGACCTTCGCTAACAAATACAAGCTGTGAGTACGCATCGCTTCTCTTTCTGTCTTTCTTTTCGCTCTTATCTCTAGTCGCAATGGTGTTATCGGCATCTGCAAGGACTAGTTTGGGACCAATCGCTTTCTTCGTCTTATCACGAATGTAAACAATCGACGGCTTTGTTCATAGTTCGCTTGTATGTGTGTGTGAGTGCATGTCGAGGACGACATGCGTTATCGCTATGCTATCGCTACTTATTCACCAACTAGCGAAAATGTAAACAACCTGCAGGAGAATTCGGAGAAAGGACACTTTTGGCTTTTCCCAATCGAACCGGAAACCAAGCAGGCGGTCTTCTGTTTTCTTGTCATTCTCATCGTCGTCGTTCTACATTCACCATACATCGATTTCCGTTTTGAATTTGCCGCCGTCGTTTCCTGCTGCGATGCGATGCGATTTTGTTTCAATTGAAACAATGGATATATGGCAACTGACTCTTTCCGAGCGTGACGACGATGACGACGACATCGACTGGCAATTGTTTTCTCTTCTCTGCGCTGGCCGTGCTCCACGTTATTCTTTTGTTCGTTTTCTGGAGCTTTCGACATTTATCCTGCATGATCCATCCTGACTAATCGTATTCTTTGAACACGCTGTATATGCATGTGTACACAAACTGAAATTGCACACTGTATGATTTGCATGTGTGTGCAATGTGATTGCATAGCATACATGAACATGTAACATGGCGCATGTGTGCATCGGTGTGCATGCTCGGACGGCGTGACCAATAGGCAACGAACGAATTCGGTACGAATCTACATCCGGTCGCCGCCACCGCTCTGCTGCTTTTTCTCTTTCGGCATGGATTGTATGTGTGTTGTGCGTGTCGAGCGAATGCGTTTGATGCGTCGGAGGTTCCCAGTTCAGTTCTGTTCCCGGCTTTGGTTGCCTGCTAACCCCTCTAACCCCGCCACCATGTTTCCGTTCGTTCGTTCGTTCTCTGTGCAACTCTACTCACTTCCCCTGTTCCGTGCTGTGGCTACCGCTACCACTGCCGCCGCAGCCCTTGCTCGATATTTATGTATAAGTGTGACACGCGTGCATGTGTGCGTGTCCGCCCCCCGAAAACCTTCCATTCTCATTGATTATTTTGTTTTCTTTCGCACTAGGCACTACTAGATTCGTCCATATAGATGTAGCTTATTCTTTCCATGTGTATGTCGACTTGCTGCTAAAAGGTGTTCGCCCTTTTTCCCTTTTTCTTTTCAGAAGGCTTATCCAACCTTAGTTACTTTCGAAATTCGAATTGATGAAGGTTTATGAAAATCTTCAAGGCTCCCAAAATGAATTGTCTAACTCTAGGTTAAGTTGCCAAGGTCATAAAGTGTCTGAAAGTTTGACAAGAGCGAATCCCCATGGTTGGCCATCCCTGAAACAAAAGAATCGAGAATAAAACAAAAGCCAAACGAAGAAGATGGAGGAAAAGTGTGTCGACGAGAGATAGGCGTCGTTGGGAAATTTAAGAATAACCAGTAATAAAAATACACACTCGGTGTGTATATGTAATCGCGGTGTAATAGAAGGCGGCATGGCATCGGCAGCAGCAGCCGCCACATCCAGAGAATGCAATCTATTTTCGACACCGGCTACTAGGCATCGAATGAACGACGCCTACAAAAATGTGTGCGGTGTTACTATAGAATCCATACACGAACATCCACTACAACTACAGTCGGAACGAACAGCATCGATTCACGTTGGTTTCTTTGTGCACTGCAGCTAACCCAACAGTTGCCTCACATGCCATCATCAACGACCACAGCCGCTGTTCGACCTCACTCTCCGCAGGTAGTGGACCCGCGTCAGGTACATACAGTCCGAGGATGGCTGACACAGCAGAGCAGCAAGCAACCAGCAACGAACGAACGACCAGTCGTTGTCGAATGCCGACGATGCGTGCTGCGTGCGTCCTCCACTTCCACCTGCATGCAACACACCGTTTTGCACAATCGTCTCGATCGCCTTCACCGATTGTCTGCCGCGGCTAACCGTGTAGCTTTCCAAACATGTTCCGTGCTTGTTGTGCTTTATTGACGTTGTTGCGTTTCGTCTTTGCAGAAACATGAAGCTGGAGCCGCAAGACGACGGATACGAGACCAGCGGTGATCTCATGTTACCCGCTTCCAACCCCAACATCAAGTGCGACAAAATGGAGGATCCCTATAGTTTCATCGACGAGGATCCCATTCCCATGATCCAGCATCAACCCCAACATCATTTGCATCAACCCCAGCAACAACAACAGCATCCCCAACAACAGCAGCATCTTCCTATGCCTCCGATGCAGCATATGTCTATGGGCATGATGCAACAACAACAACAGCATCATCAACAACAGATGCAGCAATTGCAACAACAGCATCAACAACAGCAACAGCAGCCACCGCCTCAACCGCCCATGCATCATATTCCACCTCCTGGTCCGAAGAAACGAGGCAGGAAGAAGAAAATCAAACCTGAAGAGTAAGTCCAAATAGAATCTGTTTATGCACCCTTTAAAACTTGTCACAATTCTTTTTACCTTTTCGAATCATTTGTCCTATTGGAAAGTCAGCACTCATTTGTTTTCTTCTTGCAAGAGATGAGAATCTTATGATCTTCTTCAAACTTTTCAAAAAGAAACAAACACTTGTTGTTCGCTTCGTTGTTCGGCATAGTTTAGTTTCGACTTTCTAGGTCGTAAAATTGAAACTTGCGCGCAAGTTTATACACATTTCGGGCTTCTGTATGTATTTGTGCCTCTGTCTGTATGGTTTCGCAAAGACGTGTGTGTATTTTACTCGGGCAAACGATGATATTTAATGGCGTGCGCAGGACGATGGTTGTCTTCGTCGCGCTCGCGCAAAAACTTTCTGCCGCCACCACCTAACCATGCGCCGCCGTCATAAATATTTATGATGAAAACAAACGATAAAGAATTTAACCCCCTTTAAAAAGTTGAGACGAGACTCACTGTGTTCGAACATGTGCGTGTGTATGTGGGACGGCGGCGCTCAACTTTTGCTCAAAACTCTCAAGCCACCCCGAGACAACGCGATGCACAAAAGCACAAACCTTCGCCTATGCTAAATATTTAAATTAATTCACCTGTTGCTTATGCTACTCCGGAATAATTCTAATGTCAGGAAGAAAGATGTGTCACGATGTTTGTTTTGTTTAATTTTTTTGGTTATGCTCACTTATTAATTACTAATTGTAATTATAATTATTTTAATTAAGTAGAGTTGTTGATAAGATAGGAATCGTAATTCGATTGTGTTTTGTTTCTTTCACTATGTCAATTTACACTACATATTTGGTTTTTTGTTCTGTTCAGTTGCGGTGGAATCGAGTGTGCTGTGACTGTCGCGGCGGCCATTTTTTGTTTTATTCCCGGCATCCTTTGCACCACCAAAATGGTTCCTATTAGAATTTGTTTTTTTCCAAACCTTTCCGAATATATTTAAATATTTATAACTATTGGGTGTTTTGATAATATTTATTTAATTCTAATAAGATTTTAATTTTTCAGTGGTGAATTTAATCCCGATGTGAATTCGGTAGCTTTAAATGGTGGAATTCCTCGTCCCATCAAAGAAAGAAAGAAACACGATAGGTTTAATGGAATGCCAGAAGAAGAAGTGTCAAAACGCACGTTGCCGGACCACTTAACACCTAATTTGGATATTATAATTGTAAGTTTTAATCAAACCCCAAATTTGTTTAAACTTTTCATGAGTTGATTGTACTCTCTGCAGATTGGTATAAATCCAGGACTGTTTGCTGCATACAAAGGACATCATTACGCAGGACCAGGAAACCATTTCTGGAAATGTCTGTATCTATCTGGACTGACACCTCAACAAATGTGTGCAGACGAAGACTATAAACTCCTGCAGGTTGGCATAGGTTTCACAAACATGGTGGCACGAGCGACCAAAGGCAGTGCTGACTTAACCCGTAAAGAAATCAAGGAAGGCAGTCAAATCCTCTTGGAGAAACTGCGGAAATTCAAACCGAAAATTGCTGTGTTCAATGGAAAACTAATCTACGAAGTGTTTTCCGGCAAAAAGGATTTTAAATTTGGACGACAACCCGATTGCATTGATGGTACCAGCACTGTAAGTAAATGATTTCTTTAATTAATGAAATTACAAAGTTTACAAATGAATTAATTACGATTGATTAATGATAAATGTTTGATTTACTTAGCACATGTGGGTGATGCCATCATCAAGTGCAAGATGTGCGCAACTTCCAAGAGCAGCAGACAAAGTCCCATTTTATGCAGCATTAAAGAAGTTCCGGGATTATCTGAACGGTTTGGTGACACAAATCGACGAGTCGGAACTGGTGTTCAGCGAACCGCGTGTGAAATCCTGCTACGAAGCAGAACCTGGTAGTGGTGACATGACGGACATTAGTGGTAACCCTGTGATCAAGGCGGAGGACGGTAGTATATTGCCCTCGAAGAAGAAACGCGGTAGACCGAAGAAGATAAAAGTCGAGGGTGAAGAACCGACGAAGGCGTCGACGACGCCGCGCAAGTCTCCGTCGACGCAAGCGCAACAACACGCCAACTGTGATTTTCCTAAGAAGAAGAGAGGCCGGCCTAAAAAAGTGAAAGTCGAAGATGCTGCCGACGCGGGTTCGCTGGTGGTCGACACGAATACTTCGACGAATCTGTCGAAGTGCTTTTCGAGTCCTTCGCCGATACAATCGCCGACGAATTTCTACCATATGGGCCCAGCGTTAACGCCGCCGAATAGCGCTAGTAATCTTTATCCGCCGCAGACGTACAGTCAGTCCCCGCGGCCACAATACAACACTCAATCCCCACGTCCCCAACCTTTCGGTAGTACGCACAGTCAGTCCCCACGTCCGCAATCGCAACCCTTCACGCACTCCGATCTTAGTTCCGAAATCAGTGCGGCCATCAGCTCCGAACAGCTGGGATCACCAGCATCACCTAGTTTAGGCCCACCGGATTTCGATCCTCCAACGAGTATGACAGAAGAAGCGGAGTGTAGATTAGCTAGTCCAGCACCATCTACGAATGGGGAACCACATCCACATCAACCCCAACAGCATCATTATCCGTACCATCCATATGCTGAACATCAACAACAGCAGCAGCAACAACAACCGCAACCTCCCCCTCCACAACAGCAACAATCCCAACATGATCAGCAGCATTTCGCGACGCCTAGACAACCCCAAGATATGGCGACGAAGAGTTTATCGGGATTGGAATCCTTAGTAGACCAAATACCCAGTATCACCGATGGAGATCCACCAATGGCAGCGGATCCCACCGAATACTCGAGTCAATTTGGAAATTACCGCGGGGCAGTGAGTCCAGCTTCGTATAATTACTCTCCTGGGGCGCCGACGTCGTCGTATCCGATTTATCCGACGCCGACGTGGAGCACCCCCTACGAACCGGTGCCATTAGGATATCCGCAATTGTCGCCGTATGCGCAGACGTACCATCCACCTGGACTGCACGTACCCAGTCCTAATTACCCATACTATGGGTATCCACAACCGGCGCATCCACCACCCGGTTATCCCCCATATTTGGGTGGTTTCTGATTGCTCCGCGCTGCGTCGCTTCGTTGATGAAATTCATGTTGTGTACCTGTACCATATATACATATATATACAAAGAAAATATTATAAAGATGCGTTCGTTCGGCTAGCACCTAAACGCAAGTCTAAACGAAGTTAATTGGGACTTGCACAGGGTAAACGGTGATATTTTTTCGTCGTCGTCACGAAAACATAGACATTTGAATGAATGAATATGAATAATAATAACATATAAGTATTTTTCTCTATTCAAATAACTCTTTTGAATGTTGTTAGATAGGCCAGAAACAGAATGGGGGTTCGTGCATTACTATCAAACATTATTCGGATCTCAGAATGGATGTGTGAGTGCAGAAATTGCGACCGTGAGTGAGTGTTAAATATAAATATTGTGTGCGTCTGAGTTCATCGTTATATCATTGTAATAAACCACACGGAAAGCTAAAGGAGTGAGTGACGATGAGGAACATGGCGCGTGCGCATTCGCTCCTGCTTTTGTTTCGAAGTTTTGGTTTCGTTGTTTTTTCTTTTTATCTTTTTTTTTTGCTCTCATCGAAACCTTCACATATCACTTTGGAGATGAGTCAATTACGCGCCCTCTCAATCTCTTTGTCTGTTTCAATGAAATCGTTGTTGTATCATCAACACACTTATTCACACACATTGACAGAGTACTTTTTATAAATATAATATTATGTAAATGTATTATATCCAACAGGGTGTCCGCGAAAATGTCGCCCCCCGTCTCTCCCTGTATTGTATAGTAATGTACACACTACTTTCACACACTCAACACAAAAACTTTTGAGATTACACAGAAGAAATGCGAACATTCAATATGGACAATTTGGAGTTCTAAATTTTAAAGTTTATTTTGACATATTGAGTAGGTAACTAACTCCCTCTCTGTAATCTCGACTCGACTTTCATTTGTTTTAATTTGTTATGTTTCTTATACAAAGATACGAAGAAAACGAGCAAGATGAGATGTAGCTAAAACTAAAAAACGAAGTGCGTTTGTAATATTGTAATATATTATGCGTGCGTCGCACACACGCTGCTCTGCCCGGTCTAATTAATTCTAATGATTCTATTAATTAATTCATAATATTAATTAATATATCGTTGTGATTTACGTGTTGGACTTTGTGTTCTTTCTCAACATGCAACTATGAGCATGCATCGAGAGACATTTTAGCAAAAATTTTTATTGACTTATATATATTATAAATATTACTATTACGTTTCTACTAGTGCGAATTTATAATTGATTCCTATTATTATTCTACATGTTATACAAAAAAGATAAATCATCATCATTGTTGTTTATAAACAGAAAATAAATTCATTGATGCTCTGATAGTTTTACACCGAGAGTTTGACAACTGTGTAAATTAATTATGAAATTATGTAAAACGCAATACCAGCTGATTTATGAATGAAATGAAGAAAATATGACATGCAACAAAAATAATTAATGTTAAATTAATAATAAATGAAAACGAACTATGATCCTCTCAATTTTTGTACGTTTAATCAGTATTAAGCTCGCAACTAACGAATAGATTAATTCTTGATGATGAGAAAGAAACGAAACACAATAAAGAGAAAAGTTCTTCTTTATTCGTTTCCTTGTGCAATTCTACTTGTCTTCTTTGTTTTTATTTTACATTGTTTCCTGGAAGTTTTCCATTCGTTGATCAAGGTAAGTTTCAAACTAAAAACAAGATGGCGGCGATTTGCCTAAGACAAATGATGCATGGATCATGAGAACAACTCGAGGCTCAACTTACGCACGCACATGTACAAAACGTTAAATATAAACTTACAAGCGAGTGAAGGACGGCTTGACTTAATGCCAAAATTCCGAGGTCGCCTGCTCAACGTAAAAATATCCAACAAACCAACCAACATCTGTGATACGCTGTACCAACACGCATCACTTGTTTCCACGGGGGGCATGGTTAAGATGCATCGCAGTTTGTGTTGCTTCACTCACTAAGGAGAAAGTTTTGGAGAGTTTGAATTGTG
>JASKGN010034748.1:0-10289 GCA_030556245.1 Falagria sp. GC000072 | reverse complement strand
CAGGCTTGCGTTAATGTCTGTTTGTCATGTTGCGGGTTCGAGGTGGGGCCGGTGGTAAACCGCCGACACTGTTTGAACACGAGTCTGTTAATATGCACGCACTGCTGCTGAAACAAATTGAGAATTTAATTAATATTTCATTTGTTATTTGAGGAATTTAAAAAATGGGGAAGAAAAGTTTGTAAGTACATAATACTTATTAGGGATTATATGAAGTATTTATGATATTTGATGTTATCTAGTATTTACACATTTTGTAGAAAATATTTGTTGATTAAATTTATTAAGTTGTAAATCGTATACTTGTCATTGAAATTTTGTTATCTATGATTTTGTACAAATTTGTACTACATATTTGTAGATTGATTAGTCATTAAATAGAAACGCATAGGAACTATTACAGAGATAAAAATGTACTTTAAAGTTACATCATATAATTTTTATATTATTAAGTAAATGAATTTAAAACTGATAACAACATTTTTGGAATTCCAATTTCAAAAAATAAAACATGTAAAACTAAACTGCAGTGATTCTTACAAATCTTCGACCGTTTCACACATTAATTTAATAATTTCCATAACAAGTAATTTAATCTACTTACAATTTTACAACTAAATTACATATTCAAAAGAAAATTATGATATTTCAACCACATAATTAATCATAATTTTCGTAGCTTTATTCTTTCATTTCTTCTATGATTATTATTATTAATGTAATAAAGCAATATGATATATTTTCAACCTACCTATTCTTCTTCCCTCATAATTCTACCTCCCTTCCGCTTCCTTATTATTTCCTTACACCATTATTATTTATTTGGATTTTATTCTTTCATTGTTGTATTTTTTGTTACATTTCCTGTGAGTAAAGCCTTAAGACTCGTAATATATTTGAAGGTTACCTCAAGCAAAAAAAGGAAAAGTGTGTAATGGAAAACTCAACAAGGAATTAACCATAAACCCATTAAAACATTCACCTAATAATTAGACGCTTGCTTGGGTGTTGTTTGAGGTTTGCGTTTGTGAAAAACCGGGATCGATAAGAATCTAGAATGAAAGTCTAACAAAACAGAATCTGGATCCATGACATAATGTGATTAGGACTGGTAAAAGCTTTAAGTATTGTTCATTTTGAAACTTGTAGATTATAAGCTCTTAAAAATGTAATTTTTCAAGAATGGATGGAATAAAAATTGGTAAAAGTTTTAATTAAAAAAAAAATCTGTAAAGAAATTTACTTGAGAGTAAGTAGATGGAATTTCTATGCTCTTCTTTTTTAAATTTTCTAATTGGAAAATAATATCTGTTTATATATACTACATATATCTATTTTCTATGAAGTGTATTGTTTGTTTACATTGTTTATCAATATATTGATTTTCTCGCATGACTGATAAAAATTCACCATTCATTTACTATTTTACCTTATGATAATTATTATCATTATTGGTTTAAGTATACCTGCTTATACCTATACATCATATTAATAATGAATTCAAATTTTTATCTTGATATCATAAAAATAAATATTATGTAATTTATCTAGATACGAATTACTCTAGAATTTCTGTATTTAAAAAACAAACAAAAATACATAGAATTTTTTTTTAAATTTTTAAACAACAATTTTAAAACCTCCTATTTCCTTGCCAAATTTATTCCTGGTTTGACACCTACAAACAACTAGAAATAGCAGAAAACCCAATAAAATTGGAAATTCGAATATCCAATATCATTTGAAGTTTTAATTGTAAACCAAACAAAACAGAATCAACGAACCAAAGCTGATAATTAAATTAAAATTAATCAAAAGCAACAGACATTGCGATATGTGTTCAATGAAGTCATAAATATTAGAAAGGAACTGAAAATGACGAACCGGAATTTCAAAATTCTAATAAACTGCAACCAGGAGATAACTAAACTTGACGAACTATACTGATTGGGATTGAATAATCTATCGTAATTGGGAGCGTAATTTGTAATTTGTAGTGTATGATGCCATTCATTCATTGCCAGTTATTTATTTGTAAGAGTCAGCAATAGACTGACTCATCATAAGTTTCGTGTAACACCTCGTGAGTAAATTGACTTTATGCAATATGCAACTGTTTAAATATTAAATTTTTATTTTTAGGTTGTATTTTTATATTTTAATGACACTCATTATCCTAGAAGGCTAGAAGTCTTCAATTTATTATTAATTGAATTTATATCAAATAATAACATTAACAGAGATAGGCAATACTGAAGACATATAATTCAACTTCTTATTATATTAATGATAATGTGATATTATTATTTTTATCGATTATTCTTATTATTATTTAATTTGTTGATTTTGTGACCTTTGTAACCTCTTTTTAACTTTAAATTGGAACAAGAGATTATTTAAAAAATATATTCAGATTAATTATACTTGCAATTAAAAATATGTAATATGTATTTAAGTAACATTTTAATATTAATATTAGTTATTATATCAATTTTATATAATTACAGTGAATGTTGTTTTGACGATAACAAAGCAAATAAAATATTATGTCTGAGAACAATTACAAACTTTGTAAATTCATGGTATTTATGGCATATTTGAACATGTTTCAAAGTTATCACTTTGTCCTACATAATTATATTCAATCGCTCATTATTTATTCAAATTTCAGCTTCATTAAACCGTATTGTATATGATTACCCCTATACATTAATATTCCTCCTGTTTTGAATTTCATGAGCATTACTATCAAAAAATTAAAATTATTTCCGGGGAAACAAATGAATAATTTATTAAAAATTATAAAATCGACTTAAGTTTTAATTAACCACCAACAAAAAAAAAGATAACTTAAGGAAATAACAATTAAAACCACAAAAATTATCAAATTAACATTTTACCACAAAATTTTTAATTTAATTACAGCTTCTAATTAATTATAACTTAAAAACGAAAAATATTATGAATTTCTAACCTACCCAATATAAAAATAAAAATATAGCAATAAATACAACCCTTTTATATTGATTAGCAACAAACACGAAATAAATAATTTATAAAAACAAATAAAACTCACCTAAAAAAAACAATTCCATAAAAACTCATAACAAACAAAACACTAACAAAACACAAATTCAATAATTCTAACCTCAACCTATTCAAATCACTCCTACCAACCTAAACAAAACTTAAGAAACAATTGAAACAAAACACTAACTAACGAGACTAACTAGACACTTCACCCTAAAGATACGCAATGTTATCCGCATCCGCAACAAAGGGGTGTAACTCTTGTGCGTATTCCGGGCAACCAACGGGCGCTGCCACCGATTGATTCCCAGATACAAGCAAGTGTTTCTGTTCTGGTTACGCTACTCTTTGCGTTTGCCGCATACCTTCCCTCCAAAGAAAAAAATCATGAACGAAAACAAAACGGTGATGCAATGCCACCGGTTGACTTACATTAGGTAAATATGTAGACGTGTGACCAGTACACACATGTTGCAATCCTTGCAGATATTCTACACGAAGAATTGAAGGAAGTCTGCGGATGGTGCCACTTAGCGCCATGGCTGGGAGACGTGCGCGTGATCTGAGCCCGCAACTTCACTTGTTCACCCACACCTGCACTCGCGATCCGAACCAAAACACGTCCGCTTCGAGACTGCGATAGAAGATGATGGAATTGCCGGTTGTGCTGTGCCGCGCGCCGCAAACAAACACTTTTGCAATTGAACTTATACAAGAGCATGATTTGAGATTGCGCGTTGTAAGGGTTGTATATAGTTGAATATTGTTTAATTTAGAAACTGGAAATGTCTTTTGTTTTAAGCTTAAGTCTATTTTGTATTTACTTTTCGCCATTTTGTTGTTAACTTTGAAGCACTCTGAGAGGTGGTAAAAGTAGATTTACTAAGCGACATCTATACGTAACCTCACTAAATTCTTATGAAAACATCAGTAACCTATCAATTTATTTCATTAAAATATTGAATAATTAATGATTTTACAATATTTATACCTATTTAATAGTTATTATAATAATATAATCAATATATAGTAAATCATGACTTCACACGGACAAACTGAAACTGAATTGTTGAAGAAAAACCTTGAAAGTCAACTAGATCGTTTAGTTGAACAACTTCAAGATTTAGAAGACTGTCGGTTAGTAGAAACCAAAATAATAATTATCCCATAATCATATTTATCTTGTTATAGAGATGAATTAGATGCTGAAGAGTATGAAGAAACAAGACAAGACACAATTGAACAACTAAAGGAATTTAACGATAGTTTAAGTAAACTTACAAAAGGTGATATTTCTTTGATCAATTCAATTGGTGCAATGCAACTCGTAAGTATAATAATTCTAAATTATGTGATTATTTTAATTGGTTTTTATTTAGGCTATACAAGCAGCTATATCACGAGCATTTAAAACACCTGAAGTTATAAAACTTTTTGGTAAAAGAGAACCACAACAATTGAAAAATAGACTGGTGGATCTTGAAGCCGAGTATAAGTTGAATAGAATTGGGACTGAAATATTCGAGCAACAGAAGGCTGAGATTTTAGTTGCTTTGAGACAACTTGGGGAACAATTAACTACTGTGGAGTTGCAATTTCTTGAAAAGTATAATGATATTGCTAATACATTCAAGAATGTTGAGTTTGTTGAAGTTAATGAGTGAAATTTGAGCTTTAAACAAAATTGATTTTTATATAAGATTTTTAACGCTTATTATTATTATTATTAGGTACATATAATATTATGTAATCACTGTGTGTATTCAGATTGCCAATTTTATATCTTTGTATGTGATTAAATGTGTAGATGTGAGAAGATTAATATTTATATTATTATGTTAACTATTTGAATTTGTAATGTGTGAAGAACATTAAATAAATTGAGAATTAAATATATTGAATGTTGTTTGTAATAATAACTCACTGACAAAGAGTAGAAAATATTTTTGATAGAATAATTGAAGATGCACTTACGTTTATTCAAGTTAAATTTAGAAAAGTCGAAGTTAGCAGAGTTGTCTCTTGTTCCAAGGTCATCCATTGCTTTCTATTTAAGAAGTCAAACTACTAATGTTCACCTAATTTTCACTATTTAGTACAAAACTTACTGCAAATATAAATTTGCAACACAATTATTTAGAAAAACAAATGAAGTCTAAAAAACTAGGTTATCTTTTGTTTTGTTGAAAATTTCAACCAATCAACTCCTTCAGAAACTATTTAGTTAGAAATATAAAAGATTAAGAACTAAATAATGATGATAAATACATCGAACTACTAATTTTACAATAAAAAAATTGCTACCCGCAACAATTAAACATCATCACCTTCGACAACTACTTTTAAACAAACAACGAATAGGATTGAAAAGGATTTTTAACAGATAAATAATAAAAACAAATGAATGATAAAAAATAACAAATATAAACTTTCTTGATAAGTTTACTTAAAACGTTTCCGTTCTCTCCTCTTCTCCCTGTTCACAATCATCAATTGCTTACTTTCTCCAAGATGTTCGGATGAAATTCATTTCGATTTGCATTCATAAATACAATGTTACTCGTTACGAGTTATTTCTCAACTCGCAATTCAATCTTCATACAAAATCTCTTAATCAGTTTACAACATTTGATAATCATCAATTGCTTATTTCGTGATTCAATTGTTTTTCAATAATGTCGCAATGCGTTCGAAGCATTTATATTCTTGTGCATAATGCCGCCCACAAGATCAACATATTCGCTAATTATCAACAACGTTCGTTCAAACTAAATGGTTGACAAGAACAAAAACCCTTGTTAACTATGTACACTTTAATCAATCAATAACATTCATTCGGCGGCGCACAAGTAAGTTTTTCATAATCTTTTTGTGTTTTTCTTATTTTGTGGTTGCAACTGCAATTGTAAAATGCAGAAGTAACATAATAATAAATCCAGTATCATGAGGTTTTTTATATCTCTGAGCAATGGTACTTTCTTAGTAAAATTAGGCTGTTGCTTTTTGTTACATTTGAATGTATTTAGCGCAGTGTTTCGAAAGTCAACAACCTGGAAGTTTCATTATTATTTTATATTCACTATTAGTAGTTTTATGTACAATTATACACATCATCAGTCAGAAAAATACTGTATATAAGTTTTCGGTTTTCCTTTGTTTCTCGCATGAACAAATCCCAATTATTGTTATGTATACAAGGAAAATTACAATACCAAACAAAACAAAAATCATATATACAATATTGTTTCTCCTACGAACATGTAAACCATGACATTCAGCTTTTTCTTCAATTTTTCGCATCCATGTCATATTATTTGCATCGAGTGTTTAGTTTTTGGCGTTTCAATGAAATAATAAAAGATTGAACGCACTTGAAAAGGCATTTGAGTTATAAGATATAAACAAAACTGACTAGCACAGTCGCTCCTCGTATGGGACAAATGTATGGTTTCGGACTATTATTAACTATTTCCTTACATACATCAAGAAACATAAAAATTGCATATAAAAATATAAACATTAATTATTCATAATAACGCGCAGTGCAATCATAACGCAAAATGTCAATCTTTTGGTTCTTTACTGGTGTTTTGTTTCAATTATTAGAATTCCAAATTTTTTATGTTTTGTTTCGTGTAAGCTGTCGTTAATTGTTTTGTTTATAAATAATAAATTCCTTTTTGTATGAATAAATGCCGAATTTTAATCAATAATCTTTTTTTTTTGTTTAGGACCAACGCATTGTTTATCCACAGAAATATAACTTACATAACTTAACAAATATAATAATAGCAAATTGGTAGGTAATAAAATCATAATAAACGCTTCTATAACAAATAAAAAATAACAAAATAATAATAGAAGAGTTGTAATGATCAATTTGATTTGAATTATAGCATGCCCGCATTTAATTCTTCTTAATTCATTTGTTTTCTTTCGTTTAGTTTAATTTCCTACCAAAAATTTGCCTTTGCGCATGCGCGTATTCATAATTCAACAAAATAATATTAACTGTAATAATAATAATTTCATATTGCCAGTGTACTTTTATGTGTAACTGGTCCAGCTGCTTGTTATCAACACAAACATACCAATAATAATTAATTATAATTAAAGCTAACTTAACAAATAATGGAGAATGTTATGATTTTGAACTATGTAGTAACTTTTAGTTCTTTTATAAATCTCCCTAGATTTATTAATATCAACTTTATCTCCCTCCAATTTCAATTCTTATAATTTATAAATATAAAAACAAATATATTTATACTCATTAAAAGTGCGTTTCTCTTTTGTTTCAACTTTCAAAATTAGAAAGCTTGAATTTATTTCCCCTCGATTAAAAATTAACACTGTATAAAATTCCCATTTACACAAAAGTTGTCGAAGAAGAAACTATTCATCCATTATTTCTTAAGTTAACTTTATCTGTACATAAAGTAAACGTTCCTCATAGTAACCTTCAAAATTGGCTTTATATGTATGTATGTTTTGTAGATCTCGTGTTCATTTGTTTCAACTCAAATATAATATATATCTCATATATATTAATATTTTACTTAATTTATTAGAATTTTTTCGGTCCATATTCCAAGTTACGTTACGAAGAGGTCAGTCACAGGGCACTAAGTTTTAAAGTTTATTTATTAGAATGTCTGTTTCCCTCCTTCCCATCAATAATTGTTTAAATTTAAAAGTTCAATTAATTAATAGAAGTTTATTTTAATATCCGATCCGGACCATGGTATTAAATATGTTAACGCGCACATATTCATTGTTGTTGTGTAATTAGAATGCCGTTGTTAAAAATTCCATTTGATTCAATTTGATAAATATTTAAAAGTCGGGATTAATTGTCCATAATAATCAGTCGACTCCGTAGTATTTTGCGCAAACTTTTAGCCGTTCATCAATTCATACATGATTCATTCATAATTTCGTGTGTGAGGACTGCAGTAATACTCTTAGAGATAATATCGAATATCGTCTTAGAACTGCATTATTTCAATATAAAGATATAATATATATAATTAAATAATTTTTTACCATTTTTGTTTTTTGTTTTTGTTAAATATTTGTATATATAAACAATTTTATAAATTTTAACTAGCACAAGTCACTGTTCTTTAAAGAAGTCTTTGTTAAATTACTTAGTTTCGCTTCCGGGAGACCAGTCACCACTTTGAGAATCGCACGCAATTTAACAGTTCGCTTCGTTCGCTAATTACATTTTCTTGAGATGGGTCTGCCGTTGAGTGGTTTTGTTGTCGAAGTAGAATATCAATTCAATAACTATAGGCTTTGAGGAGGTGCATTTGTTGCTAACATTCGGCCGCCCATTCGAGGGGACCGAACACGATCGGATGCTAATCTTCTAACGAAGAACCTGAATCGGAATCCACTTCTTTTAATTGCGTGAAAAAGCTCGTCAATTGCAAGACGGCTACACCTATAATTAACAAATTCATTTAGAATGTTTCTTACTTTCAATACATTTAAAATAACTAATTAAAATAGGAGACGAACCTTTGTTTTCTTGTGCAATGGGATCCTCACTCTTCTCCCATCGAAGGAAGCAATCATAAGAAATAATTGAGTCTTCATACAGCGTATTGAAGATCTTAAGTAATAATCCTGCGTAATACCAATAGAAAATTAGCAATACATTTAAAAAATCAAACAATAAAAAATGCAAGCAGAATTAGAAGAAAATTTACCTTGCGGATGATCTAATTGATTAACTATTGATTGAATTGCATATAAACATTGCAGCTCCAATTCGATATTACTGGAAATATATCTCTGAAAAACTGTATAATAGCTACGGAACAATTCTTCATTCAACTTTTGGTTAACTATCGAGTTCTCGATGTAAACTGTCGACAGAACGCGAATGAATTCCTTTTCTTTCTCCCTTTCACCAACATTAGCCTGTAAACAAAAACAATTGACTTATAAAAATTCTGTAACTTATTTTAAAATAGCAAATTTTAAAATAATGTAAGTCAGGCATGATATTGAAAACAACATTCAGGTAGTTGCAACAATATAGGTAACCTGACTCAAGATATTCTTGCAATTTAAAAACGCCACTATGTTCATTAACAATAACATAATGGAGCTGGAATTGCTTTGAAATAAAATGTAGTTGAACTACTTACAGTAATCCATTGAAATACATCATCTGTTGAATTCTTATATTGAACAAACTCCTTAAGTTTGTCATAAATTTGTGTATATGTTAAATTGCTTTGTCCAGCTACCGGTCCACTGCCAGTTAAGAATTCAAGGCGCTGTAAATAAAAAAATAAAAATTAAATAAAATTAAGAGAAAGAAGTTAAACGAAAGTATGAAGAAGAGAGAGGGAGACACTTACATTCTTAGAAATAAATCCATCAACTTCCTTAGCATCCATAAAATCTTCAAACTTCAACCCTGAGTCTTGCCATATACTTGAGAGGAGTTTGGGTCCTTTTTCTTGTATAACTAAAGCGAAAATTGCAGCTAGAAGACGATGTGCATATCCTTTTTTAATTAAACAGTCCCCACACTTTTGGAGGTTTGATAGAGGTAGCATATTTGTTATAATTGTATTCGCTGTAAAATAAAATATCAAATGTTAGAACAAATCGAGTAAGAAAAGAAAAGTTTTGAAACTATTCGAATAACAATTGAAAAATGTTGAAATAAATAATTTTTTTAAATTTAAAATGTCAAAAGAGTACTATCAAACTTCGCTTATAAATAAAGACGATGTTAGCGAATTCTTTTGTTTAATTTTGCATCGACCGAACGCTTTAATGACACTAATAAGTTCACGACTGCTGCCTGGTGATGCCTTAACTAACAAAAGTAACTAGAAACAAAAGAGAAATAGACTTACTTATTGATTCGGCATAAAACACCCATAATTGAGGTATATCTACAATGAGGTCATCAGTAAGAGCAAAAACTGCTTCCAATCCAGCGCAATAATTATCTAAAGAAAGGGCTTGATTTTTGATAAGGTGACTAAATAGCGTTGCCACTTTTGTTCTAGCCGTTCCCGATCTTTCTAATTTAGCACAAATCCTGCAATCAAGGAAGAAAAATTAATATTTTCTATTTTAAATTGAAATAAAATAAAACAAAAGAGTGAATGAATACTTACACATCAGTAACAAACTGTACATGCGCAGAAGTAGGAATTGATATCCGGAATTCATGTTCAGTCTCTTCGATTTTCGCACAATCACTAATATATTCATCAGTTATAGTC
>JASKGN010034745.1:0-11643 GCA_030556245.1 Falagria sp. GC000072 | reverse complement strand
CGTTGATACATCTATGATACATACCTGCGCCAAGTAGGATACATAACCTAGGGGTTTAATGTTACAAGTTTTATGTAACATAGATGTATCAGATATGTAACTGTGCTTACTGGGATAGAGTGAAACTATTCCAACTTTTCAAATTTTCAAACAAAATAAAATTTGTAAATAAACAAAAATCGTATCCACCAATTTATATTTCTTCAATGAATGAAAATTTTTGGAGAAACCTTATCTATCCAAATTCTAAAGAGAAGAAAAAAAAGTTCCAGATTTGTAATCTATCGATCTATCCCAAGAAAAAAAGATTAAAAATTCCAAAGACAAATTAAAAAATATCTGAGATGAACTTTTAATAACGTTTCTATACCAACAACCTGATTACTTTGATCTTCTGTTTCAGCATCTCAATACGCTATATGTAAATGTTTTGTGCTTGAAATAAAATGCACAGAATACAGACGATCATTTGATATTTAATATGAAGTCATCAAAAAAAAACTCCGGATGCTTTGAGTTAACATAAAAATCGAAACAATGCTTATAGAAAAAAGTAACAAAGAGCTTCAAAAGGTTAAACTCCACTTTTATAACTAAAAATATGAAAAATTTACTTGCATACTAGAAACAAACAGTATAATTAGAAATTAATTTCAAAATTTTGTGAAAACTAAAATAAAACAAAAAATTCTTTCAAACAAACATTGAAATTACATTCCATACATGAGTAGAAAGAAAAGAATTCTTCTATGTTGCACTTCAAGAACTCATTCAGCTCATGATTCCGCTTCGTTGGATTTATGATATTGCAAAAGTGGCGCAATGAAAAGCAGCATGGAGTATGGAGCATGTATGTATCTTGATAGTATCCCATACTAAACACATTACATACACTTTACAATACATATAAGTATAGACAGTAGACAATGTGTTAGAACATAGTTCATAGAAAACTTTATACAATTCTTTGTCGCATCGCACAGTGTGGTATTGGATGTGGAGGCGCCGGCGTACCAGCATCGGATATTTCATTATTTCGTTTTGCAGTTATTGAAGCTTCTGTTTTCTTCAAGCTTGGATTCCTGTCGAGAGGATATCGTTTATTGGCCGTTAATAATGCTTTGTTATGTTATATATATACACCCTATTATTTTTTATAATTTATTTTCATGCAACATTTTTTCTGTTTTTATTGGGGTTGGTTTGGAGTTGAAAAATTGATAACAAAGGCTTTGAAGTGAGTTCATGTATGAAAGAAGAGAATATAAAGAATATAGACTATAAAATATGGTATGTGAAAAGTTCCAAAATTGAAAATGATATTTTATTTTTTAAAGGAGAAAATGTTATGTTGCTTTGGCAAGTTCATGAACAATGAATTATATTGTGTGTTATTACAGAAGTTGATATATAGGATACTATAGGTAAAGGTAAAGGTAAAGGTAATATAATGCATATCTAAACATCGTATGTTTTGTTAGAGTTTAATGGTATTCCAATGACCTTGAGGCCTTGACTTCCTCGGTGAAGTTTATGGAATAAGGTTACGATTGTTAAGGTGCGTGTTTCACTCAAGGTATTTTCATAGATCGAATATGATGACTTGTAACATTCGTTTTTTTTTTCTTAATATTTTTTTAATGTGCTAATGTAAATGTTTCCAAAACAGCATTTTAAAAAGTGATAAAAGCCTAGTGGGAAAGGTTTATTTGTTTTAATTAAATTTATCAAGTAGTATGCCCAAAACTAAAACCGAAAAGATTTATATTTATGTTTTTATCTTCACGCTTTAATTTAATTTAAATCGACATAAATATGAAAAAATTTAATTTACTTTAGAAGCAGAAATTTAATTTACTCAATATGATTCGTGATTTATTACATATTTTTTATAGCATACGTAATTTATGTATATATTAAATTTATCTTGTTTATTAAATAATTTATTACCTTAGATTTCATTTCATTTCATTTTTTTCACTTTGGAATAAATTATTTTGGTATTATTATTAAATATTGCCTTGGCAAAAAATATATTTAAAATTCCAAACCAAATTTATTTATTAAATTTTTTTCAACGTTATATCTATAGTATAAAATTAATATGTGACTACCCTGAAACCCTAACATATCAAGTTATCATACAATCCTCCTACAAAACCTCCCATTTTACTGATTTTGATTATAGATAACATGAAACCTTTCCATGTTTTTGTCCCTCAAACAAAACCATCCATTTTTATACCAAACTTCTTCCATCTCCAAACACATCAAAATTTAAATCCACTAAAATTCCAACATTTTCTAATTACCTAACTAACTCTTTGTGTAACATAATAATCGACAAAATGTCAGAACGTCATCCTCACTATGTCACGCTGATTAACTCGGTGTTACAACATGCCAAACGCAAGTTTAATATATTGATTCCACCAATAATGACGCAAATCCCAATGATTCCAATGTTTCCCATATTAATTCTTCGTCAAAGCCCGACTTGACATTCCCTTCTTTTTATTACAATCGATTTTGATAATTATCAAAATCACAAAATTCCTTGGCGAACTTTACAATGGTATTAGTTATCGTTATCAAATATGTAGAACCCTCTTCAAAACAGAAATAAAGCAAAGTTATACTTTGCACAATAGCTTAACAAAAACTGTCAACAAGAAGATACAACAAACCATAACAACAAGGTGTTGAATAATGAGACTAATGAAGAAAAAGTTTGGAAGAAACCCAAAAAAAAAAGAGAAGCTTCAACCTCTCGTTGGCTTCTGACGAACAATGAACTTTCAATCGATTGTTTTGACACAAAATTTTCCCAAAAAGAAAACAAATTCAAAAATTTAATTTTTATCAAGAAGTATTCATTCCCCTTTTAAATTTCTTTTTAAATTAAAAATCATAAATTTAAATTTAAATTATACCAACATATTTTTTAATAATAAAAATTTATGATTACAGTTATTACCATAATGTCATAGCGGGTTAGAAAACTTGGAAACTTTGGTAATCTCAAGACTAATAAAATTTCATCGCACGATTATTGAAAGCTGCGTCTGGAACTTACCAAGAAGGAAATCTCATTGAAAGTGTGGCCACAGGTCCGGACGAGTTTCCGACGCTTTAAAGTTCGTTGGAATTGGTTTGGTAGCCGAACAAACACTATTAAGACGAGTCGCGAATGCACGTGTTTAATCGGCCGCTTGTTGGGGGAGGATGCGTCGCGACGCTTAAGAATCCACGCCACCACTGAAACCATCGAGAGTCGGCGACGCCACGGTGAATAAAACGAGTAGGCGCATTGTGACGCCTGCGTCGAAAGTCGCTATGTTTTTAATATAATAATAGGGTTGGTTTTAAAAGATATTAAATAATTTATTTGGCTGGAATTAATTGTTATTAATTATTATGAGAGTGTTATAGGTAATTTATTATTTTGAAGGATTTTTTGAAATTTAATTATTAGAACACTATAATAATTAATTATTAATTCAATGATATTTACAGTTGCTAGGAATAGAATTGGATAATATTCATTGGTTTTTCTATCCCCAGGACTAATTAAATACTCCTTAATATTCACGTGTTATTGTTTGTTCATTAAATTTACAAACAAATATTTATATAAGTAATTTGTTTTGCGTGTATTTATTTTATCCCACAAATAATAATTATTAATTTATTTTAACCCTTAGCATATTTAACATCCTGAAAATTTCCCAAGCCAAAGATAAGCAAGAATAATGAATCCAAACCCTGAAATTTTTAAAGATAACCCTTATCCACCCTTAGAATAAACATAACGCAGAGGAACGGAAAATATAAGGACGATATCCTTACCATTCGCATTCATTTTTTACATTTCGAAAGGCGACACATTTAGACGACACTCGCCGCCCGTAAAAACAAAAAAGCCTCGGAGTAAAAGCACAAGCAAATGAAAAACGGCCATAATATAACCCACCATGTCCTTTTACTCTTGCAACACCTGTGTGAGAGTTTTTTTTTCTGGCGTAAAACTTAGAGGTATCAAGTGTGTGGGTGGCATTGAATTAGGACACTAGACAGTTTGCCTTTTCCTCTACGGCTTAATGAAGAACATTTGGAGGATTTTCCACT
Source organism: Falagria sp. GC000072 (assembly GCA_030556245.1). NCBI lineage: Eukaryota > Metazoa > Arthropoda > Insecta > Coleoptera > Staphylinidae > Falagria > Falagria sp. GC000072. The sequence goes on along the minus strand of JASKGN010034745.1, from coordinate 7,515 downwards.
GTAGCAGTAAGAGGGCAGGAAGTCTTAATTATCACCCAAATGAGGAAAGAAAATATACATTATATTTATATGTCACATATGGGAATAGAACTCACGTAATAATTCTACATTGCTACCCTCAAGGTTGTCATCATTTCTTCATTCCTAATTACTAAACAAAGTAGGAAAGTAAACAATCGCAGGGTGATTATTACATGAAAACGGAAAGTGGGAAATGGAAAAGGGGTTGAGACAAAAGGGAAGAACGAAAGATAGAAAGTGGAAGGTCGCACACGTATTGTGCGATGAGAATTGCTTGGAGAAGATGATACCCTTATTTGTATTCGCAACGTGGCGTCGTCAACATTGCGCCGCGACGCAGCCACCACTCGTTTCCTGCCGCGGGCGGCGAAATTATCTGGAGATTAACTTTGAAGTCATGCCATCCCACCATTGGTGTTAAACTAAGCAGTCCTTGTGTTTCTTTTAAAGAAGCACAATTACCTGTTATCTTTTTATCTTAAGTAATTAATTTTTGAACTTGAGAATTTTCCAAAACGCTTTAGTTACACGTCACTTAAATTTTGAACTTGAGAATTTTCCAAAACGCTTTAGTTACACATCACTTTTATTTTGAACTTGAGAATTTTCCAAAACGACATAAAAATATTGTATGATGGATCACTTTTCAGTTTTAGTTCTTTCACTAGTTACACATCACTTTTATCTTCGATCTAAAGTCATTTTGTTCTACAGACGTTGTAAAAACAGGAAACAAAAGTTGCAAACGATTTAAGTGCATTTAGTTGTCGACTTGTTTGTAACATATATCCGGATACAAAACGAGTTAAAGAAACGAAGTCCCAGAATAGCAGCTATCAAGTTTCAGAATAAAGAGAACAACAACCAAATCCAATTCTAAACGACTTTGGGAAAGACCAGAATCGTTGCAACTATGAAAACATGTAAACTGAGCTTCATCTTAAATATGGTTGTATAACATTTCAACAACAATTTTCATTTCAAAGTAAAATTTATCTAAATGTACCCTTTGCAGAATTTTAAATTTTACGGACAGCTATGAACCTTCATAAACATGTTTATCATTGAATACATCATGCAAATATCCCATCGTCGACCCTCAGAAATAAATTGAGTTTGATTAACTTAATTTCCCGTATTTACCTACATCCACAGCGCATATTTTTGTTTGGATAGGGGTTGAATATGAAAGCTGTACATCTTTCACACTTTATTCGCCAATTTCATGTGTTTATCTTAGCTGTATATATCCCTCGCAAATTGTATTATCCTTTTTTCATACTAAATCAATAGATTTATACAATTTAGTCAGGGTCGTCCTCAGATATTTCACGGGGTTGGGGTTTGTAGGACATTTTAGCAAAATATTCAAAATGGCTTCCACTGAACTTTAAACTCTGAAGTGTTCTTTAAGTACACCATAAGTAGTGTACTTAGTTACGCCACTGAATTTAACAATATTTTACCCTTACTAAAATGTATTCTGTTATTTTACATAGTTATTTATACTAAAAGCAGGATTATTCGTTTCGCGAGCTGAATATCAATAACGCAATAATAACGTACTCGATACGATTGTAAAACATGCGACATCCACATAACGAGTTGTGTAATTCAATATCCTTGCTTTTATTGATGGATTGTGTTGTTTGTCTACAATATGTAATCGCAGGATAATACGTAATAACCTGTTAAGAGTTTTCCATTGTATTCTTTTACTGAACTTATTAAATAACGCACAATCTGCCCAATTTATGTAACCCAACAAAAGCAAACAAAAAACAAAAAACAAAAAACGAACGAAAATCTCAGCCCAAAAAAAAGTAGAAATGATTTTTTCATAAGAGTATCTGTCTCAGATCGTAGATAAAGGAAACCTAGGATAACTAATAATAGTTAAGATGGGATACACACGGGAAATCTAAAAAGATAAATGGATCCTCGTTTATTGAACACATATCGAATTGTATACCGCATCGTCGACGTATCGAAGTAAAGAATAATGCCTAAATTTCCCATATCATCCCTTTTTTCTTCTTCTTCTCCGTCGTTTGTGTATAACAAAGTAACGTAAATGTAGCCTCTAGTCGAAAGTTAAGCAGGCGGAAAATGTAAAGTAAACGGCTGGAAACGAGTCTAAAGAGACCTTATCTATCGCCATTTTCCACCAAGTTACAGCAAAACCACACGCACAGTCTTAATATTTCAAGGAAGCACCTTAGGAAATATTTCTGTACTCTACTTTATCTTTTAGCTTTGGGATTGTTCCCATTAATGCTACCATATAGTCAATCAAAATGAATTCGCAACGGACATGGCATTTTTATCGATGCGGGAGTGTTAAAAGGGCACTAGGCCAATGGTGCTGATGGAGCTTAGGCCTCTTGGATGAAAGGGAATATTTATGGGCACTCCTTTTTTTCTCCCGCATTCGTGCAGACAGCGTAGCTATTTGGCATCAATGCGGTATCACATTAATTCACCAAGTTAACGTAGTTTCAGTTTTATATCTACTACATGTTCCAAAAACCCTTGAAAAAACCTTTTAAAGATTTTGAAACTTTTTACTTTCACTACTTGTATAAGATTTCAGCCCATAAACGTGAAATTTGTAGATAAAGTGCTTCACATCAAAAGTGAGGAAAACGCAATAAAACCACCGTTAACGATTGACTTGAACGCATCCGGAGTGAAATCGTCGTAGGCAACGACAATGAAAACCCCTCTAGGATTTTTATTATTATAGTGGCATCATTGGTGATCAGTATTCCACATGATGGCAACTTCATCTTGACCCGGCGCGTGACGTGCTTCCGCAAATATAATAGAATGGGACGCAATTTTGATGCATTGCCTTGATGACTAGGAAGCATTCTTTGCGCTCGAGTATAATATAAAGCTAGAGGCTATACTCATATATCTCCCCAAATATAAAATATACCTTACCACGTCGTTTCACATGTAGACTTACATATACCTATATGTAAATGCACATGTGTGAGCTTTTCCTATTACCTACTCAAATTGTGATTCCGGTCGGTTAGTTTTTTTACTCGCTTATGGTTGTCGAGTCGCATTTTTGTAGCAATTGATTTTTGTTACATCAGCACGTCCTGCGGTACTATAGATGCAGGATACTATTGTAAAAGAGTTTGCAGGGGATGAGAATGAATAAACCGCATATATGCCGACTTCACTATACTAAAACTATTCTATACACGTATGTTGGACCTTCCGGAACTTTTTTGTTCATGGATTATTTAGGCTGACTCTGACTGTCTCATCAAACCGTATTGTATAGATCAAATCCATAAATTCATAAAAGTTTTGTTTTTACAAAAATAGTTTTTTAATTAAATTTACATTAACAAAAGTAGATACTTTTAAAAACATTTTTGTAGTGGCACCAAAAAATGTGATTTTCCAGTTTTATGGAGAATAATAACGACTGGAAGTTGATAAAGCAAAAGCTGAACTCGAACTTCGCTTCGGGCTAACATTCGGCAACAATTTGTCCGAATACACAATCGGAAAATGTTGTAACCTTCCTGATGACCAACCAATGGACAAACAAGCTCCATGCTCGAAATTATTTTGGAATTGTATTGTTGTGGCAGTCTCCTCAGGATTTCCATTTATCACAAACCTATATTAACAAATTTTTACATTAATTACAAAATTAAAACAAAGAAAAACAAAAATAAAACAAAAGAACAACAAAGTAAACTAACCCAGGTGACAATTGTAAAATAGGATCTCGAATCACACTAAAAACAACGACGACTTGACAATCCTGAAATAAAACAGCAATATGATTTCCTCTTCGATCCCAATCCATGCATCTCACACGTCCACCCACAACAATCCCATCTAAATCCACCTTAGTTACATCAAACAAAGGCACAGCTTCATTTGCACTAGCTTCAGATGAATTCAACATAATATCAGCCTGACCAAATGACAATAAATATATTATAGGTTCTTCATTCGTGCAAAACAAAAGCTTCCGACCATCCGGAGACCAACAACAAGCTTGCACGCGTCCATTAAGGACACTCCAACGATCTGCGTTCCAGCCCACACAATTCCATACACGGAAAACATACATGGAAGTAGCCGCAAACAATTTATCTCCCGCCGGAGACCACTTCAACAAGTTGTGACCTATAGTCCCCGGGCGTTTCAAACTACTAGTTCGATCCATTTCAGGATCCCATAGGAGAATCTTCGAGTCATTTGCTGCAGCTGTGGCAAGAACATCACCTCTAGGACTCCAACTCATACTAACGACCGGTTTATGTTCAATTCTATGTAAGATAATAGCATGATTCATAGATGGTCTTGTTACCATCGAATTGGGATCTACATTCCATATAATTACCCCTGCTTCGCAAGCAACTGCAATATCTGCATTGCTCATTGATCTCCAAGCTAAGCAAGTAATATTTTTCTGTTGTTTGCATTTCAAAATTGGAATCAAGTGACTTTCACCACCATAAATTCTTACAACATCATCAGCAGCAGCTACTGCTATTTTTGTTATGTTTGGATGCCAATCTATTGCTCGGATTGGACTGACTTGCCAATTCTTTGTTTGCACATATTCATTAATTAACATCATTGTGCTTTTTGTAGCAGTCGGATTAAATATTAACTTGAAATTGTTTATTTTATCTAGTAGTTTTATAAGTAAACAAGCACTATGTGATATGAAAAATTGACTGTGTTGTGCTGCTGTTTCAACAGCTTCTCGGAAACTCTGTTCCCAATATATCTGCGTAAGATGTTTAAGGAAGGTAGTCTCAACTGGCAATAACAAATCTTTGCCATCTTCCATTAATTTATTTAAGTGTAGAAGCTCTCTTGTTATATGAACAATTGGATGATTTTCAATCTAATAATATATAAAAAGTCTTATTATGAATTTCAATAGTAACCTAATATTTACCGTTGTAGTATAAGCCGAAATATCTGTATATTCAAATGGCATGGAATGAACACGACCTTCCACTTCACAAAGAGTAATTGTACCATTTTCAGATGTTTGAAAGTGTTGTAAGTTTCCAAGCATATTGAAAAGAATTTGTTTCTAAGTTGCACACCGTTAAAACAATAAACAAACAAGTTCAAATTGGAAAGGTGACGTATGCAACCAAAGCGACAACAAATGGAAATTACACTTGGCGAAAGGACCAAAGGATATATGACTACCTAATCACAGAAAATGTTAGACAAATTAATAATTAATTTAATAATTATTATCTAATAATTATGCTTCTAACAAAGTAATATACGAATATACGTTATTATTGGGAACCATTTAACCGTGCTCAGCTGTTGGCTCAGTGAGTAAATGAGTGAGTAAAAGTGTAAATCATTAAAATACCAAAAGGAAAAACAGGAGAAGGTAAGAATAATCTTATTCTAATACATATATGTATTACTAAATAAAATTTAATCACAATAAATATATGAAAATAATTACATTTTAATTTTAGGATGTTCTAATAAAGCATGACGAATGGAAATTGATTTCAATCAATTAACATGATGTTTCAAAAGTTTTACATATACTAGCTTAGAGGGAAGTTTATTGATATAATAAAAAAGGTATGTATCATTGTTGTTTGTGAATCAATTTCACCTTATATATATTTTAATGTTATATTGTAGGTGTTGTAACACATGTCGCAGTGGCTAAGGATTTGGAATTCGTATAAATTCAGGACATAGATTATTCCAATGCTTTACTGCAAAACAAGGTACATATTAATAAGGGGGATGATGTGTATAGTCATTTTAAATAGTGTGCAAGGAGTCAATGCAATTAAAAGTGAACAATTAAAATATTGGATTAACAACTACTTTGCATATGCTTGAAATTATTGTATTAACTAAATAATTGTATGAATCTGTGTCTATGCTGTTGTATTTAATCTTTGTAATTAGCAATAATAAACATAACATGTCCTTGTTCAGTTGTGTTTTATATTTAGATGAGTAGAAGTGAATGCATGAATATTTACTTTACCTGTTCATGTTTTGTTACTATATTGGGCAGGTGCATGCTACTACTACATATACATATTTAACAGTAAAGAGTTTAAATATTTTTGCTATTATTACATTATAGCTATACCATACCCTCTATTTACTACAATTAACTAATTATTATGTATTTCATGAGTTAAATCTCTAACTTATTAAATAGAAGTCTATTAAATTATAATTAATTCAATTTTTAAAGTTGTGATTGAAAGTGGTTTCAATCACATAATAACAAATTATAATATTTACTCTGCATTTTAAAATTAATTGTAGATGAAAATTAATATTATACTAAAAGAAATAGTGTAAATTGCTTTTTCCAATAATCACAAATTCACCCTAATTGGACCTTTGCAAAGGGTCAAATAGTTTTTCAATTGATTTAAAAATTTTACATGAATGAAGGGTTCTTATTAAACATGATTTTAAATGGAGGTCAGATAACTAGGAGACAGTTATGGGAAAGGGATTGTATATAATGCATGCTAAAATTATGAATGATGCATCTAAAGAATCTGAATTTTATGCCCTTTTGTCTGATATACCTTTGAGCCATGCTACCCTATGAGGGGGGAGGGCAAATAAACTTTCATACGCACTTGCAATATAGTGTATATGGCATTTCATTGTTTATCTTTTATTTAAATTTGTTGCTTTTCAACCCTGCATGCTAAAGTTATGAATGATGCGGTTAAAGAAAGAAATGTATTGCCCTATTAAAAGAGTATAAATTTACTTCAATAAGACTTTGGGAAAGGGTAGATATAGAGGGTTGAAATTTTCTTTTAAAAGTGTCATATTTTTGTGCATTAAACAAAAATTTGTTTCTTTAAAACTAATTGCCCAATTCAAACAAGTGATACATCAAAAGAAAGCTTATTAAATGTGCTTTAAAATCACGCTTTAAAATTCTAGAGAAAATTATAAGTAAGGACTTGTTTTAATTTTGAAAGTTGAAGTGACTAAATTGGAAAACTTTCATTGACTTTAAAAAATTATATCTTGTAAACTAATTAAGGGATTTGATTCATTTTGCTATCACAAGATCGAGAATTTAATCACCTTTCTAACCAATATTTAAAATTTCTTGATTGTCAATTTTAAGGGGTGGAAACCACCCCCAGACTATTTTGTTTGCTTGTTTAGACATACCTCGGTTACTAATTAAGCTAGAATCTTCATTTTGAGCTCAAACGATGCGTAGGTAAATGGTCTCCATGATGCAATCAAAAGCATTAGTCTGCCTCCCCCAGGGGAGCGGCAAGCTGGCCGCAAGTAAAACTTAAATTTTTCTTTCGTCCATAACTTCTAAAATTATTAAGCGATTTGAAAAGTTCTTTCGCCTTCGGAAAGAACTCAAAGAGATCTTTAAAATGAATGGTTTTACGACCCCTCTCCGTCCCTCCTAAGGGATGAAAATGGGGGCAAAAAGAAAAAATCTCGCTT
>JASKGN010034734.1:0-12157 GCA_030556245.1 Falagria sp. GC000072 | reverse complement strand
AATATAAAAAAGTTTTAATTACAAACTCAGTCAAGAAAGATTAATTAGACATAAAGTAAACATAAATATCTACAAATAAGCACCTGTAATAAGTACGAAAACAGTGTTTTAATGACTGTTATGAGTAATATAATTTCCAAAGTTGTGTTGTACGATTATAGTAGTTTAGCATCGGCATATAATCGTTATGTATAATCCAATCGTAGTAATCCCCAAAGCGGAAACGAGTAGCGCACCATCGTTCACAATATGTTCGTTTATGATAGTTTATGATAGTGGGCTATAATTAATTTCGACATTACCGTTTTGTAAAGAATATCTCTGTATATATACGCATCTATTGCTACTTTATAGCAATCATAATGTACGCAAGTACTTACAACGTACCGTACACTTTTGGCATGTAGTTTTAACAACGGAATAAACAAACAAATCCTCCATCTTCCATCCAACATTTTATTTTCTAAAAATCCTAGAGTTGCTGTTTATCTCGAATTACTTCTGCTTCATAATTTTACAATTCTTTCAAATTTATTATACAATTTTCTGCTGGAGTTATCACATTTATGTTAGCAAAAATTTCATCCTTTTCTTATTCATTCGCATGTCGTAAAGTTGATATCCTTTTATAATAGCCAAGTAGATTAAACCGTCTGCAATTTAGTTTGTTGTGTCCAGTTACATTCTCGCAAATGAAATAATCTTCCGGTACGGTTGTTGTCCCATGAATCCTCTTCGACATGCGTGGGTTCCTCTTAACTCATTTGTTTGTGTTGACCAAAGTCCACTCTTTAATAACCGTCATATACACAACATCACATCATCTCGTTTTGCAAAAGCCAACAACATACTAACCACTATGTATAACTAATCCCTAACTTGAGCTTTAACTACTTACTGTGTGTCAAAAACGAAAATGTTAAAGGTCCTTTACTAACTACCACAGAAGACTAAACTTACCTTACCTTTGAATGGACTCAACCATGCGTTAAAAGTTGCATCTGTTTGGACTTTGGACTTGAGCCAAATTTTCATACAAATGGCTAACGTTTTCATAGAGAAGGAAGGGTAGAAATAACGTGTGGAAAGGATTATATTTCTAGATTACAGCTTGGGTTCTCTCATAATCATTATTATTATATGCTATCATTGTGAATGACCACTATACACGCGAAGGAAATGAAATAAAGAAGACTTGAATAACCTACTTCGAAATAACTAATGATAGTAACAAACTAAAGGAACTAAAATTACTATGTACAAATTTAGAAAGAAAACAAAGCTTTTCCATTTGTAAAAAGACAGAATAAATATTTAATAAAGTTCTAGACCAATCTAAAAATAAATTACAAATTTGAAGCTCCATGGTTGATTAGGTAAACAACATAATTCACTATTTTTTATTAAAGCATCCCCATTGCCAAAACAGGACTTTTCGACGTGTATCACTCCCAACTGTGCAAGCACCAACTCAAAAATTAATAAGTTCCAAACCAACAGCAGGCAAACCAGCCTATATTCCAACAGAACTTTCCGACGCGAAAAAATTTATGAAATATCGATTGCATGCCATTTCTTTCTTGCGCCGATGGTTGTTCGATCAGCATTCATTTCTACCGTTTCGGCTTTTCGCTCTTGCAACCCAATTTTCAACGAAAGATTCAACTTATACTTTTGGGTTGATGTTTATATGTATATTGATGACTATGTATGTTTCACCTTTGGATATTTGGTGTAAATAATATAACAGCTTTTAAAAGTTTCTAGAGTGTATGCTTGGTTGCCTATATTTTTAATATTGCAACATATGAAATGGGATTTTAACCTAAAACTTTTTGCATTTTATATTTAGATTTGGAAATAAATGTAAAGTAAAAAGAAAATTAAAATGAAACTGGAAACATGTTGTTTTTCTTTTGTTTTTTTCTAAGAATAAAAGAAAATGTTTAGAATGTAATACATAAATTTTTGAAGAGTTGTATCGTTTGTCGCATTTGACAAGGGTACAGAACGACTGCTTCACCATTTTTGATTAAACTTTTATCTCTGTCGTAATCTCATTTGCTTCTTGGTGATTTTGCATTTTTTGTGCTTTAATCATAAATCTTACTTTCATCGTAACTTACACTTACCTAAAATAGGTTTAAACTCATTTTTCACAATTTTTGCGCACTCTGCAATTTTCAAATCCAGAAAGTTGCATTTCGCATATAATAAATCTCAACCTCAAATTTAAATTTAAAATAAAATTTATAAAACATATTTATTTATATTGTTAAGAACAAGTAATAAAAATCGGAAGTTTATGGTAATGTAATAAAAGTTGCATATATACTATAAGAAAACGTAAGGATAGAGAAAAAACATAGTGATAAAAGTCCGCATTATTTCTGTATCGATGTTGAACGATGATAAGCAATCCCAATGCAGAACGTGCATACACGTTCGTCGTCCATGATATCATTGCTCTTTTCTAGAATAAATGCAAGTGCACTGATGTTCTGAATCCTTCCATAATTTTGCTTTCCTCATGCATTCCGGCTTGCAATGATGTCCAACCTTTTATTCTCGATTAAACATCCTTGGAAGTTTATAAAATGTGTCTACCTTACAAGTTGGAAGACTTTAATCTCTAAGAAAGTATTACTACAAGGAAAACGTGCGAAAGCTTGGGCTATATCTTTATATCTTCCTAGTATATTCACACTATGTTAGCTTCAGACCCTCCACATCCTGACGACAGACCATGAACAGTGTGCAACAGCAGCAGCAGCAGGAGCAGTACCCACCTCAAAAGGGAAATTTATTTCACAATTTCACCGAAACCGGAAATTAGCTAATATATAATGCAACCAGGAGTATTTATCATATTCAGAAGACGATGATGTCAAAGATAATTCTCAAAAAAATTTAAAAAATAATTTTTAGGTTTCTAGAACTTGTAACGTTCGTAATTAAAAACAGAAAGAAAGGAACTAATTACAATTGACAAATGACACAGTTTTGTGTAGTGGTGGTCTTAATAAAGTAACGTATTATTTAATGTTGAAACCGCTCGTTCCTTTTGCGCATCCGCCCGACATCATCCATCAAGTGAATCAAAACCAAACGCAACAAATCAACGAAACGCACAGCCAAAACGACCGAGCAGCAGCTTGACAGAACAATAGCAGAAAAAAGGCATGAAACAACCGTTAAACAAACGTGAAACGTATCTTAGTATCTTTCTTCGCACTCTCACGCAAACATACAAACTGTAACATTAAGATGTAAATACGCATTTTCCTCTTTTTCTTGTTCTTGTCGCCGGCTCATGGTCCACGTTTCCTGGCAAACTACAATAACGAAAAACCAGACAGACAATCAACGCGTCCACGATTTGTCGTTCTCCTTTTTTTTTACTTCTTGTCGTCTAGGTTTTTCGGTCTGGTAAATTGGTGTTCGTTTGTGTTAACGATATCCGTATAATGTACATTTCGTTAAGTTAATTTGAAACGCATTAATTCTGTTTTAAATTACTCTGCTTTTTTAAATTTTACAAATGATTAGGTGGCGTTGAAAGTTGACAAATTTATAGTTGGCTATGGATAGTTGCATAAAAATTTTAAAAGTCATAGATGGCGGTGGTAACAACTAAAACTTAAAGTTGGCTTTGATAATGTCAGCCATTTTATAAATCCTTTGAGATGCCGATGTTAACTAAAACTAATAGATGGCGTTACCATTAAAAGTTAAACTTACGTTAAGGTAAAAAGACATTAAACAAAAAGAAATTAACAAGAGAAAACCTCTATAAAGTAGCCTGAAGATTTCCGAATTAAATTACCCTCCTTTTTTAAATCTGAAAAATTCTTAGGTGGCGTTGAAAATTTACAAAAATTTAGTTGGCTATGGATGGTCGCATAAAATTTTAAAAGTCATAGATGGCGGTGGTAACTAAAACTTTAAGTTGGCTTTGATAATGTCAGCCATTTTATAAATCCTTTGAGATGTCGATGTTAACTAAAACTCATAGATAGCGTTACCATTGAAAGTAAAATTTACATGAAAGTAAAAAGACATTGAAATAAAAAGAAATTAACAAAAGTAAACCTCAATAAAGAAGCCTGTTCAACCCATTTTTATGGTAATTCAAAGAAAAGCCGCGTGGAAAACTTCCAGTCGTGTGGATTCAAAGCTGATATCAATAGAGAGTCGGATAGAAGGAAGTTCCAAACGACAATACAACCGAAATCCAAATGATAAAAGAGATGGGCGAAGAGAGCTTCGATAAGTCCGAGGCGTATTTTCCGTACATTAAAGAGGTCGTCGTTGTCGTCGTCGTATACATAATTTCTTTTGGTCTATCGAGTTCCGAATCCTTCCATAGTCATTGGGGATTTGAAGCGACTTGGGATGGGTTGGGAACGTTTGTTTATAAAGTCTTCTTGGATATCGAACCGAAAAGTATTAAAGTTCTCCTTGTTTACATTTTACGACTTCTTTTCTGTTCTTTTTAGTAAATGCTCAGTTTATTTATTGAGATATGTTTGTGCTAATTTTAGGTTATGTTAAGTTAAGTTAACTTAAGTTAGTGAATCGTTAAATTGTTCAACATTCCTGAGTGTTGAGTATAATTACATTTGTCGTTTACGGATTTGGTTGCAATTCGCATTGTTTATATTGACACAGAACTTTGTAACTTGAAATATTTATACTGGGTGTTTAAAAATTGCATTTTTTAAAATAAAATTTAAAAATTTTAAATTTTTTTGTTTAGAGTTTTTTTTGAATTATGTTGAACTATTTGAAAGCGAAAATTAGAATTTATAAGAGATTAAGATAATTTATAAGTTAGAACATGTTATAAAAGTATGATCGTTACGTGAATAAGTGAACGTGTAGAGTACGTGCACTCATGCAGACTCTTCTTGTCTTGACTTCTTCTCTTCAGCCTCCACTGTCCCATCATGCCATACTTTTCTTCTGAATAGGTAAGAAACAAACTCCAAAGCAAGGAAGAGTTTTTTCTTGCGATTTATTCCCATGATAAAAACGCAACAACGCAAATACTACTTATATAAACATCTCTAAGTCCGAGCGAAAACAAAAGAAGACCACTAACAAGAATAAATAAATTATCTGCGTTTTAGCAATGTTTGCGCTTTTGCTTTTGTTTTATAATTCTATAAGTAATTTATGTCCTGCGTTGTCGTCTGTTGCAATAAATCATTCCACATGCATATTGCACTTGTTTCAACTCGTAAATTTCCCTTTATTTATAAAATTTCAAACTTGTCAAAGAAGTTGCCTAAATTAAAATTCAAACAATTTTCGAATTAATTCTTTTCGAATTCGAAGAGGAAGCCAATTTATCGCGCATTAATGATATTGTAGAATTTATAATTAGACAAACTTGTGCCCAGCCAATAAAAGATCTAACCGGAAGGGTTTAAGAAAAGGCGGCAATTACGGTCAGTAATAAATATTTATTAAACACTCGTAAAAGACCGACAGAGTTGGAATATGCATTTGCCAGCAACCAAGCGTTCATGCTCTCTATGGACTTTATTAATAATTAAGTTTAAAAGTTTGACGACGGGAACCAACACAATGGACGCCGTAACCTCCAAAGTTAACAAAACACATAAAACGACGAAAGTCAAATTCAAATTTCCGCTTGTTTCGTTCGAATATGCACCAGTCTCGAAGCAAGAAAATGTATTTTACACAAATTCAATAGAAACAATAAATGCTTGCTTGCTTTCTTGCTTGTTGGAAACATAAAGAAATCTAATAAAGTTTCAGGTTTTGCATAAACAAATATAATAAATATATGAGTTTATTATTAAATTTTGATGATGAATTTTAGGTTATAAAAATGGTTGTTGTGTTTTGTGGTAGGGGTAACGCGGAAACACTGAAAAACTACCGCCATCTAGTTATCATAGATTTAAACAAAGAAAAATTTCCAATTTCTATTGTTACCATAGCACTCTAGATTTTCTAGATTTTCACACAAACACACAAACATTTTATTCCCTGTAGTTTAGTTTTCGTGATCTTACCATTTGTGCACAAAGCCTTCTAACAAATAAGAATACAGAAAGCTCCTTGTTGCTTGTTTTCCCTTTCTTCAATTTATTTACCTTCCGCATTGAAACTGAAAATATTGAAAGAGGAAAAGGCCATTTGAAGAAATCTAAATAGACAGACATGTGGGTGCTACTGCTGTCTGCTTTCGTTATTTGTAACAAATGTAACCCGGGATAACCTAACAATTTTATCTGGAAGTTTCATCCAAGTGGAATTTACATGATCATAAAAGGTAACAAGAAATTGAGCTAACAGATGTAAAAAAACAGAACAAGAAAATTGGATATATCTAAGTTAATCTCCGTCTAGCTAAACTACTATTTGTTTTTTGTTTGTTGTCTGTTGTTGTTTTTCAAATAGCAAATTCGCATTTCCTGTGTGAGTTCGTACATACACTATGATCCGCAATGTTTTGGCAATTAAGCGCTGCTGGTCATAAACAGTTGCGGATACTGTTGATGTATGTGGATTTACCGTTGGTAGTTTGGCGTAATGGCCCGCAATCAAGTGCGAACAATGCCCGACAGCTAAGTTGGTTTCACCTGAAGGAGACTCAATCATTGCAACGACCATGAATCAATGGAAAAATTCACAAATTGCACCTTAAGTTTCCTTATTGCATGTACATAATATTAATTAATTCTTCTTACAAAAAAATTTTCGTTGCAAATCTTTACAATTAACCTTCGAATAAAATTGCAAATTTGAATGAAACAATGAAAATCGTAATGGATTGAAATTAGCGGATATTATACAAATCGCATAATGACATAATTAACTAACTAGTTCTCTATGGAGACAGACGTGTGGGTAAACACCAAACATGCAAATGTGTTTTTTAAGCGAGAAGTTGGCGGATAGGAATCATGGTAATTTGTAATTTGCACGATTCGTGCGATTGTTGTTTAGTTCTTGCATGTGCATTTTCTACTTTACCATTGTTAGAAAAACTCTTAAGGTGGCTGGAACTCAATAACAAGCAATTTTCCGCATGTTATGTAGTTTACTGTGTGATAATATTCTACGACGACGTGCGGATTCCATTGTGGTTATAAACATTTATTAAACTACATTATATTAAAAAAAAACTAACATAACCTAAAAAATATTTGTTTTCTCTATTTTTTTTAAAGGTTATAATTGAAAAAAGAATCGACATGGCAACAATGTAAATGAATTGATTTAATTTAATTCAACCTAACTTTACCTAACCTAAATACACTTGGTTTTTAAATTTTAGGTTATATTTGAAAATAGAATCGACATGGCAACAATGTAAATGAATTAAATTTAATTTACAATTTTACCCTTTTCAAAAGTTATGAGCCCTCAATTTGAATGCTTTTTACATAACTTTGCACCTTTCTTTTATTTTTAACTTTAAAAATTTATATTTATTATTTCAATAATAATTTTAAAAATTGTAAGTAAGAAAATGAGTCTATTTATTAATATAAATATATCAGGGAATAAATTTTTAAAATATTCGCATTATCTTTCGAGATATTGTACTTCTACCTTTCAATTAATTACACGAAAACTAATTAAAGTTCAGACTTGAAAATTTGGGATGCTATACAGAACAATACTATTTGCAACATATCAAAAAATAATTATTTTTATCCAATAGAAACTGGGATATAAATTAACAAACTCGAGTGATCTAAACATATGTGCCAAATCAGTGCTTTTTTGAATATATTTGCAAACCGAATAAATATGCTTATAATAAAACATTTCATATGGGAACATGTTATGTAGAATTAATTTCTCTTTCAATTGCGTTTTGAATGATAATTTTCCGACCGATAGTTTTCATTTTATAAACTATTAAAGAGAGGGGACAAAACTTTTGAAAAGGATAGTAGGTAAATTTAAATAGTTTAGAGTTTAGAGATATATTCACATTATGCATCATGCGTTTTTCTAAAGTTTGCAACGCGTATACTGACACAACATTACGAACAGAGTCATTATGTGAAATTATTATCGCATGCTTGGGGTTAAAGGGTGATAATATTTTATAATGAGTCTCCTCTTCAATCATCTCGGCTATGTATGCACGTTCGTCACTCATCTTTCTGTCTTTTTGCTGTAAACATAAACTTTGCTTGCACATACATGTAGGTAATAATTACATCAAAAATGTTTTGTGCATATATGAAACAGATCTTTATCAATTTTATTCTTGAAACTTTGTTTAGATAAATATGCAATAGATAATAGTCTATATTCTATAAAGTAATTATTTAATGTGGTACAATTAGATTAAAATAAAATATTTCTATTGCAAATGATATTCCCACAATAATTTATACAATCCAAATGTGAATGAAGAAGATACTTGCACAAATATAATATCTACATAAATGTAGCAATAATAAGAATAATAAGAATCTCGTAAAAAATCCACCTCCATCTTTCCACAGATATGGAAAACAAAATTTGGTGTCGTGCACAATTCTATTCAATGGAAATGTCTCTCAAGACTTATTGCTTATTGTAAACTTCACTTGGTTTCTTACAAGATTTATAAATCTGAGAATCTCTCATCTTTTTCATCTGAACTTATTATTTCTCAAGTTACAACTATATAACTCTTATAAAATTATGAAGGTTTTATGAGATCATTCGCCATTTTGATATGCAACTGTCAAAAGTAAACTGAATAAAATGGCGTCGACAATACAACGTACATCTCTTGTTAATTAAGTAGTATACCATTCTAATTTGCTAATAGATTTCAGTTTCAAGTAGCAATAAAGTAAACATTCACTTACATGATGTACAACATGTTATTTGTAATGCTACAAGTTGTGCAATTACTTAAGTGAACTTAAGAACATTTTAAAGCAATAAAAATGCAATTTTCTTAGTGTTATCGTTATTTTATTTCTGCTTCGTGGTATGGTTAGATTACATGAAATTAGGTTTGGTTGGGTGAATAATTTATATTTACAAGGAAAACCGTCACTAGGTTTGTGTCTCTCGACAACGGAATAAATAATTCGGATGAGATTGTGATCGAGTAGCACGATCTCCTTATAAGGTTTTACATCTATGCAAGCGAACAAATATGTTGTTATTATTATTGTAACATCGATGCTATATGAAACAAGAAGAGTTTGGTGATAGCATCGTCTATACACAAATGCCGAATGGGAATCATGCTTCGTTTCATTTGGTTCGCTTTTGCTCATCTTCATTATAATTTAGCGCAATTGTGTCTTCACGTCTCTATAGAAATATTAAAAGTAATTATTGTAATTTCATTAAGTGTAAATGCGAATTAGAATCAGGTTTTAATTCAAACTAATAGAAGATAAAGTAAAGTTTAATTTAGAATGGTAACAGAACAACAATGAATGTTGTTAAATGTGACATAATCTTATTTCAATGAAATTTTGTGTTTTTAATTAATTTCTTAATTTTTAGATTCATTTATTTATGCACACAGTTAGTTTATTTTATTTCTCATGAAACTTTTGGAAATAAAAACAAAATTTGAACACTTCGAAGTTGTTGAATAATAAAGTGACTAAAATGATGATTAAAGGTTAAACAACCACTTAGTCACTTACTTAAGATAATAATGACAATAAGCAAGAAGTAATAATGACAAATTGATGCATGCGTAATAGTCCATCATGGCAGATGGTTGATGATCCAAGAAGGTTTTTTAATCTATGAGACTTTTGAAAGATAAGGTCCACGTCTGTGTCTGTCGAGAAGTGAATTCCTTCCTTAATGAGACGAAAAATTTGCAAATTGTTGGCGTTCATTTAATGAGCGAACACGACCTTTGTCGTTATGGCTATACTCTTAATTGTCGTTCTTCATCTTCATCCGTATATGTCCGTCAACAAAATTACCTACTTCTGTTTTTTGCCTTTCTTTACTTTTCTTGTTATTTATTGTTTCATTAATAAGAAAAGTCTCTTCATATTGATTTTAATGGATCTCTGCATCATTATATATCTATTCATCCTCGTTAATTATTGTCGTTCCATTGAGAGTAATTACAATCAATGTACAATCAAATTAACCTTCAATTATCATTTTTTGTTTTAGTTTTAGGTTAATTCTTCTTTGTTTCTAACTGTAATTGTTTGATAATTATGTGTAGTGGCTTGATTAGGTCTTAATAGTAATAAATAATTGAATCGAGTGAGCGTGTGATGAGACCATCTTCTTCTTCTTCTTGTAATGACTTAAACAAACAAAAACATGAAATATTTTGTGAATTATGTTGTTTATGATTATTTTATTTTTATACAGTGTATTACTTAAGGTTATTTTTTCTTCTTCTGGAGAATTCCTTCTCCTTGATGTGGTTTCCTTTACCTTATCCTTTTTCCTTTCTTTTTCTTGCTTTCATGTCGTCTCATCACTGACATCGATCTCACGAATAGAATTGCGCAATTTTCTTCTATGCTGCAATATTGTTACGATATTCTTTCACTGGAATCTAAATATTACTAATAAATATTTACTAAAACAGTTCAGTTTCCGATATTTATTTTAAAATTTTATATTGGTGTATCAGTCCCTCTGTTCATCAATGAAAACTATATGATTTAATTTTCAACTTAAGTTATAACTAGTAAAAATAATATTAAATTGAAATATAAACAAACAATTTAATTTCTTGTTGCACGTCTTTGGAACAACCGAAATAAAATTTTTTAACATTTGTCACATATCACATTTTTTTCTGGTGTCTTTAATTAGCTTATATTCCAAATTTGGTGAAAATCCACCCAGCGGTTTGAAAAATTCCACACTAAACCCATTTTTCCAAAAATAAACACATAACATGTTTACATTCTAGCCACTTTTAATTTCTTCATTAAAATTATTACAATTTAATCAATATTTCAATAAACACCTCCGAAATTGAATAATTTTTACACTCAGTACTTTAAATTATGTGGAAGAACCATAATTCGCAATAAAAATTGCAAGTTATAAACAAGAAAAATTGATATCAACAACATATTTCGTTGCCGACGGCGAACTCAGAATTTGATTTGCTAAAGAGTCGCGAGATGCCGAACATTGTCCGCGAGTACGCAAAAATTCAGTGTGTGCTTGCTAGCTTGCAATATTTGCATGTGTTAGTGAGTGCACCTCACACGTACACGTTGAACAGGTATCAAATATGTACCGTCAACAAGAACCCAGTTACAGTAAATTGTGTGGCTCTCATAGCTGTGTGAGCTGAGTCGCTGGTCTTCGTTAGACTAGCAAGACGGTTGTTGGTTCAAATCGTACTTTTGACAATTTTAAATAATTTTTTTTTTAATTTTCAACTTTTTTCTTTATCACATTTGTTAATATTTTGTTTCAGTACACTAATTTAGTAATAACTATCTTTTTGTTAAGTGTATTTGGCTTTTGTTTTGATTTGCAATACAATGTAAACAAACCATTCACTTCACTTCTAAATTGCCACCCAGCAAATTTTTGAATTTTAACACTTAGCAAATCTTATTCTATATTTATTCATTAGTTTATATTTCCAATTTGATGATATTCTATAGTGTCGTTTAACAAATATTACACTAAGAAGTTTATTTGGGGTTGTAATAAATCCCCTCTTTATGGTAATTGTCCAAAATTATATATCATATAAAAGTGGATCTAATTATGTTTCTTTTTCTCTATCCCTCATATTTTAGCATGCACAGTTAAATTGGGACAATATTTAATAAGAAGTAAACAAACAATTTGCCATTTAAATTGCATTGGAATTGCATTTGTAGTTGCAATAAATTAGGGGGTATGGTAACTATATATTGTTTGGTGTCTATAGATTCGTAATTTTGTGGTATTTCCAACAATGTACGATTTTAGAGTCTGGAATGTCTTGGTCACCAGGCGCCGTCTTCACTAGGCGCATTGTTTACTTTTTGCGTGCATTTCTGAATATATTTAATTCAATTGCCACTTAAAAATCAGGGTACATGGTAACTACATATTATTTAGTGTCTATAGATTCGTAATTCTCTCAGCTTTCCAAAAATTTACGATTTTTGGCTCTGGATTATCCCAGTCTCCACGCGCCACCTCAAATAGGTGC
>JASKGN010034716.1:0-12554 GCA_030556245.1 Falagria sp. GC000072 | reverse complement strand
CTTATTTTTCTTAATTTATCTTAATTATTTATTTTTTCCTTTTTTGCAAAAAGTTTAATGTGTATTTATTATAAATTACCTACCAGTGGTCTTGTCGTGACGTCAGCATTTTAATAAATGACATTTGAATGAGCAGTCCTGTAGAAGCTCACAGCACGCGACCGCGCCCGACAGAGGCCGCGTTACGTCGAACGTTCTTGGGTCGAAACTGATTCCAAACTGTCAACGCATGTGCAGTTTGAAAAAAACATGCAAAAAATCAAACTACGTTGACAGTTTGAAATCAGTTTCAAATCAATTTGACGGTCTGTAGGAACAAAGCTATTATAACTTACAACACCCCCACTAGATCTTGCGAATGAGGTTACAATTTCAATCCCATATCAATAACAAATTTACAATGTTTTTCAGAACATAATGCTTTAGTTAGAATATCACAAGACATCTCATGCGTTGACAAATAATTTATTTTAATTTGACTTGCATTTAGAGCCTCACGCACAAAATGATGTTTTACATCTATATGTTTGGACCTTTTATGAAACACAGGGTTTGCTGATAACTTGATCGCACTCTGATTATCATTATAAATTTTAATGCATTTGTCTTCATCAATCAGTTCGCGCAACAAATTTTTAGGTAAATACCTTCTTTTGCAGCTTCAGCGAGTGACATGTACTCAGCTTTGGTGCTGCTCAGAGCCACCGTTGTCTGCTTCTTAGTTTCCCAAGATACAACTGTTACCGGGAGTTTGAAACAAAAACCAGTAACAGCCTTACGATCAATTTTATTTCCCTCCCAATCAGCGTCAGCAAATCTTTCTAAAGCTTTATCATTTACTTCAAATCTTAATTTTAAACTTTTAGTTTCCTTAAATACCTTAGTACTCTTTTAGCCCACTTCCAATGTGTTGAACAGTAACAGTTATTGAACTGACTCAAATAGCTTCCAATAAGCTGTTGATAAGGTACTTCAGATTCTATTTCATTTTACTCTTCAATTATTAATTCTTTAGCCATTGGAGTTTTTACACTCTTACAATCTTTCATATTAAACTTAACTATCAGCTGTTCTACATAATTTTCTTGACTTAAAGTTATGCTTCCGTCTTTGTATGTATTGACATCCATACCAAGACAATGTTTTAACATTCCTAAGTCTTTAATCTTAAATTCATCCCTTTTAAATATTGTACTTCTGAATCACAATTCGAAAATACATAGAAATCGTCAACATATAAAGCAATTACAGTCAAATCTCCCTTATTATTACCTCTCTTAATAAATAAACATGGTTGGTATTTAGATTTCATGAAATTAAGCTTTTCCATTACAATATTCACTTTCTTATTCCATGCCCTTGATGACTGTTTTAATCCATAAATGGCTTTATGTAATTTCAAAACTTTGTTTTCATTTAATTTAACCCTTCTGGTATCATCATAAACACTTCTTCATCTAAATCGTCATTTAAGAAAGCTGTAGGTACATCAAGGTGATACATTCTTAAATTTAATTTAACAGAAAGAGCAAACATTATTCTAGGAGCAAAGATTTCATGGTAATCCACACCTGCCTTCTGGCTGTAGCCTTTCGCTACAAGGCGCGCACGATACTGCACTTCATCGCCACCTATCTTTACCTATCAGCTATCTTTCAACACCCATTTGCACTTAACAACGGTCCCGTTTGAGGGTGCATCGACCACTTTCCACGCACTATTTTTCGCGAACGAAACCAGCTCTTCATCCATCGCGCACTTCCACTTGTCGTTGTCTGGGAGAGACATCGCCTCCTGATGGCTGTCCTCGTTGCCTGCCACAAAAGTGACGTGATCCCGGAATATCTTCGGTTTTGGACTCTTGAAAATCTCCTCTTCTTTTGTTGATCATCATCGGCACTGTCGACTTCACTGTCACCATCACTATAGTCTGGGACATAAGACGCGTCATTAGGGTCGAAACTGGCAATTAATTCTTCCAACGTTGGTTGAAGTTCATTGCTGTCTTCCATTTCCCCTACTGGATCTGCTACCGGCAGTCTCACTTCGATGATGACAATGTCGTCCTCTTCCATAACTATCACGTCTCGACTCACAGTTACTCTATCGTTAGTCGGATCATATAGTCGATATCCTTTCACATTTTCACTTAGTGTAAGAAAAATCATGGGTATAGACTTCTTGTAGAATTTCTTCTTCTTTATCTTTGGTACGTGTACCATTGCCTTGCTGCCAAAATTCGCAAATTTCATACATCAGGTTTTCTACCATACCAAATTTCAAAAGGAGTCGTACTACTAATTCCAGAAATTGATGTTCTATTCCTGAGGTAGACTGCGTAGTTAACAGTTTCCGCCCAAAACCTCTTGCCAAGCATAGCATCGGAAAGCAAGCATATTGCTTTTTCCACCACCGTCCTATTCTTTCGCTCTGCAGAACTTTTTTGTTCAGGCGAATAGGGATTTGGAGTTTGATGCACTATTCCTCGCTGGCTCAGATATTTACGAAACTCATTACTACTGAATTCTCCTCCATTATCTGACTGTACCACTTTTAATTTTTTGTTTACTTGGTTCTTTGCCATGTTAACAAAAGCCTTAAAATAACTCAGTGTTTCATCTTTGGTTTTTAGGAAATATACAAAAGCCATTTTCCTAACATCGTTTACGATAATTAAAAAATATGTAGAACCACGAAATGAGGCAGTTTCAATCGGGCCGCATACATCCATATGTACCCGTCCCAATACTGATGATGCTCTGTAGCCTTGCTTAGTGAACGGCGCTCGCGTTTGCTTCCTTTCACAACACGTTTGGCAGCACAGCTTTGATCCAGTGATTTCTAGTGCTGAATCCATACCAATCACAGCATCTGAAATTCTCATCTCATTCAAAGTATTGCTGTTGGTGTGTCCAAAATGCCTGTGCCATGCATTTGACTTTGCTATCATGCAAGACTCGCTCTTTATAATATCTAAACCAGTGATCTAAACGCTAAACATCATTTATTCGAGTGGCCGTAGCAACTAACTCATTTGTATCTACAGTGTAAATGGCACAACCTTGTCCATTAAACACAAGTTTGTTGCCACATTGAATCAGCTGACTTACGGACATTAGATTAGTTGAAAGCTTCGGGATACAATGCACATTCCTGATAGTTACATCATTTCTGGAATTGCCCAAATCCGTTTGTAACTTAACATCCCCTTTGCAGATAACTGGCATCTTCTGATCATTTGCCACAACAATTTCACGAATACTGACTGTCTCAGACACATTACTTAACCATTTCTTATCTGTCACTAGATGAGCGCTGGCTCCCGAGTCAACATACCAGTTATCTTTATGAAATTGTTCCGTACAGCACTAAGTCCAAAATGTTTCTTGTGTATTTTGTTGTTTTCTTGATCTTCCTTCGTTTGTGGACAACTCTTGAAGATATATTGTTTACAATAGTAACACTTGACAGTTTGTTCTGGTCCTGGTCAATGACACTCGCGCCAATATTGTTGCCGCTGCATGACGCACTCGTCGACTTCTTTGCGGCGCTGCCAGACTTGCTGTGCCATCTAGCGCTGAAGGCATTACCTGAATCGGCAGAGTCGTCCATATCGAGAAGCTTCGTTTTAATGTTGTCGGCGGTTAATTTAATTACTGAATGCTCAGGCAAACCAGCAAGTAACAACGAAGCAATCCACTCGTCAGAAATGGAGAAACCAGTACCTTGTAGTCTTTGACTTGTTTTGGTTATTTGCCGCACGTACTCGGTCATGCTTTCACAATTTTCCAATCTCGTGGAAATCAATGTTCGGAGTAGGGTAATTTTTCCTTTGTAGGGTTTTCCATAGATCATAAGCGGATGTTGCACATTTCATATGCACATATAGAGAAGCATCTTCTGTTAATATAAGTTTCGCTTTAAATTCCGCAATTTTGGAGCTTGGCTGAGCTGGGTCCGTTGCTTCCTTGATGCATCCTTGCAGACCTTCCAGGACAAGGAAATTTTTTAACAGCAAACGCCCAATCGTCATAATTCTCACGGCCCTTTAGTTTTGGCGCATTGACGAGACGGCCACCGGATATGATGAGCCGTAACAAGAAAATAATAAAGTAAAACACGTGTTCCCGCTCTACTTTCTACAACGCACACGATCAACCCGTTAAAACTTTTTAGATCTGAATCAGACTCGCGCAATTACTAATAGTCTCTGATATATCTGGGCCCATAACCTGTTTGTTGAAAAAGGTATGATATAGACAATTAAGAACACTAAAGTTATAACCAGAAACATATGTTTAAGATTTTGTAGCTTAACACGACAACGTCTTGTTAACGACTAACTCTAACATGCAAAATTACAATAGCTATATAATCATAGATTCCTTTTCATAGGTGTCGCTCAATCTCAAGATATTACAACTTACAACATTAAGTATCGCACAGTAGTATATCGTACAATAGGTGAGTATGTCTCATTATAGTCAATTCTATGTCGCTGGGACCACCCCTTGGCAACTAATCGTGCTTTGTGACGTATTCTTTCACCATCTTGGTTTTTTTGGTTTTAAAAACCAATTTACATTTTATTGGTTTTCTATTTAGTGGAAGTTTGACTAGCGTCCAGGTAATGTTTTCAGCGTGAGATTTTATCTCATCGTTAATTGCCGTCTTCCATTTATAGGCTTTATTGCTATCTAGCACTTTTAAATACGAATCAGGATCAGTACAGTTGCTTTCATTTGTTATGTATGTAATATATATATAAGTCAAAATGCTTTGGTTTTGGACACCTGAATGATTTCCTAAATATGCTAGCATTGAGATGATCAACTGGTTTTTGAGAGTTCATCGAGCTGCGCTTCCGTCTCGATGTTAACATGGACCCTCACTGGATCGGCAGTCACATCATCCACCGATGATTTCGTGTTCTCTTCATCGATCTGTGCTTCAGCTTCGATGTTAGCATGGTTTTTCACTGGATCGGCAGCCATTTCGTTCTCTGGCATCATACTGTCTACCGTCACCATGTCAACTTCTACACTTGAAGCCGGTTTACATACAATCCTATCAAAATCTTGGTCGGTGGTAGGTCTAGAACTTCTTGCTTGTAGTTCAATGAACTTTGCGTCTCTGCTATATATGATTTTCCTGGTCAGGGGGTCGAAACAACGATAGCCCTTGACGTTATCACTGTATCCCATGAAAATCATCTTTGAGACATTTTTATCCCACTTGCGCCTAAATTGTTTGGGGATATGGACTTTGATCCAAAAACCATTAAATCCATAGCTTCATAGCTCTTTAGGCACTCCACCATTAAGTTCAGAGTGTGGGCACCGATTCAGGATGTAAACCGCCCCATTGACCGCTTCGGTCCAGAACTTCTTGCCTAAATCAGCATCGAATAGCCGACACTTGGCGCGTTGAACAATGGATTTGTACACCGGACGCAGCGCCATTTCGCATCTTCTTCATGTCTGATATATTAAGATGTGCCAGGCGGCGATGCCATGTAAGAGCCCCATCCTTTTCATTTGCAATCAAACATTCCAAAGCCTCGCTTTGGATTTGATAGGTCCCATTGATTCCCTTAAGGATCGTTTTCATGGTGGTATCGTAGGGGTGACAGGCGCGAAATTTTCAAACAATAGGAAGCGAGCAATAAATAGTAAATTTATTTTGGCCAGTCACATAAATAAATAGATTAATTTTGCCCACAGATAATTGATGGCATGTCCGAATCAAAAAAGAAATGTAGACAATACAGTGTTGATTATTTGAAGTTTGGCTTCATTCCATCATTGTCGGACAAACAATTTCATATGTGCCTTCTATGCAACAAAGTTGTAAGCAATGACGCTATGAAGCCATCTAAGCTGCAGGATCATCTGAGAAGTTGAATGATAAAAAAAGATAAAGATTTGAAATTTTTTCACAAAGAAACGATGATGGTTTGCGGGTGTCTTATAATATCTCCCTACTTATAGCAAAATCCATTGAAGAGGTTTTAAAAACTGTTTTACACAAACCACCATTTGATATCATTAAAAAAAATCCCTTAAGCAACAATTCTGTTGAAGCTTCTTGTGTAATTATTTGCAAACGACCCATTTCTCTACACAACTGGACGAGTCAACTTTACTTGGTAATGAAGAATGAAGCATTATTATTGGCATATGTTCGTTTTATTATGAAGCAAGAAATCTACGACGAACTGCTCTTTGCAAAAACTTTGAAAAGCGACACTAAAGGTGAATCAATATTCCATGTTTAGAAGGATTACTTCGTTGAAAAAGAAATTCCTTTATCAAATATAATATCAGTAGCTACAGATGGCGCACCTGCCATGGTTGGACGTTATCGTGGATTTATAAGTTATATAAAATAAAATGTGTCAGGTGTGTTATCAATATATTGCGTCATCCATCGACAACATTTAGTTGCTAAAAATTTAAGTGTTAGATTGCATGAATCCCTTCAATTAGTTATTACTGCAGTAAACCGAATCCGAAGCAACGCGTTGAATACGCTGTTAATTGCCCAATTGTGTGAAGAAAATGACGAAGACTTTTATCAATTACTCCTTCACACTGAAGTTCGCTGGCACTTTTTAAGACTATTTTAGAATTTCTGCATACTAAAGATAAAATTTTAAAAGACAATTTATTGAAGTGGAAAAGAGACATCGTCTATTTAACAGATTTGTTTACAAAATTTAATATGGTTAATTTGCAGATACAAGGCGACAGTCTAAATTTGAATAAAACAAAGTCCATCTTATCTGCGTTTTTTGCAAGAATCAAACTAATGAAGCAAAATATTGGACGGGGCGAATTTTCCCAGTTTCCCAATTTGTCACAGACAAACTGCCAGGAAAACGACGTTTTAACTTACGTTCAACATTTAAATGCCCTCTATTCAGATTTTGAAACTAGGTTTGAGGATGTTTTGACTATGGTAATACCATCGTGGATAATTAACCTATATGGTGACATAGAAGAAACGAATGTCATAATACAAGAGGAACTGACTGAAATAAGTGCAAACGAATAACCTAAGTTACGTTTATTTTATATAACAGATACAAAATTTTATTTGGAGTAGTTTTAATTTAAATTCCATTATAAATGTATAATATAACACTAACATGTATTTTTACTCTAAGTTTTTAACACTAAACTCTACTCCAGTTAGAAATTTACAAAAAAATCAATATCAAGCAAGTAAGGGGTCTACCAAAAACCGCAAAACATGGGGTCTACAACACAAAAAAGTTGGGAACCTCCGGTATAGATATTTAAAGGTGTGTAAAGTATGAATAGTTAATTTTACAGAGTTTGTTAAAGCATTTTATAGGTAAACAATAAACAAGCGACAGAATTGCTTATAGTATCTAAAATCAAATTATTTTTTTTTATTTTCAAATGATATTTTTTATTAATATACAGGGTGCGGCAGAGAGGACGGACTGTTTAAAAAAAAATCATAAAATCGTTAATTTTTACTCAAAAACAAATTTATTGCTGGAATCGGGTTCGCAAGGAAATAGCATTTAAGACAGTCAACTGTGGAAATTCACATCAGTCATGTGGTGGTCGAAATCGGTGGTGCAGTGCGGGAGGCGTTCTCGGAAGTTCGCGTAGGCTCTCTTCAACATCGCTCTCTCAACTTGGGCGACTTCCGCGCGAATTGGCTCCCTCAATTCGTCCAGAATTCAGGGCTTGTTCTCGTATACTCTAGCCTTGAGGTGCCCCATAAGAAAAAATCGCATATGGATAAATATGGGGACCGAGGAGGCCAATGAACATCGCCAAACCTGGAGGGAAGAGAGGGCGAATAACGTCCATTGATGGCCTGGCTGTGTGGGCGGTCGCCCCATCCTGTTGGAACCACACACGTCGGATTGAAACACGTCGCCGTCGTAATTTATGGAAAAAGAAGTTGGTGATCATTTCGACGTATCGCTCTAAGTTCGCGGTACCAGCATGACCATTACCGTCTTCAAAGAAGTAAGGGCCAATGATGCAGGTTTTCGATACAGCGCACCAAACCGTAACTTTCGGGCTGTGCAGCGGTGTTTCGTGTAACTGTTGCGGATTTTCATTAGCCCAATTACGGCAATTCTTCTAGTTAACCATACCGTTAAGGTGAAAGTGGGCTTCGTCACTCATTAACAAAATGAGGTTCTCATTTTGATCGATCAGTGCTTCCATCTCACGTGGGAAGTTCATTCGTTGTGCATAATCTCCGGGCTGTAACTGTTGCACAAGAAAGAAAGGCTTGTCGAACGCGTTCAACTTTTTTGTGGTTTCAAACTGTTCGCGGAGCTCCTCTTGCTCTTCTGTTGATCAGTTCACCACGAGTGCGAAGTGATTCAACCCAACGAAGGATGGTGTTTCGAGAGGGAACAGCTCTATTCCGATGAATGTTGAAATGGCGACGAAACTCACGCTGTACGACCGTGACTGACTCATTATTTCGGACGAAACTATCATAGGCGAAAACGCGGTGCTCCACCGTCCAAGGCTCTATGGCGTCAATCTCCCCACCTCTCTCGTCCTAAGAGCGGGAGAGAACTACCCATCTAAAAAACGTCCGTCCTCTCTGCCGCACCCTGTAGATTAAGAAATATTTACTAAATTTGGTAAATGTAATTTATTTGAAGTTTTCCCGTGAGCGTTACAGTGATTTTGAAAGTTTTAAAGTGAGTAGTGAAATGGAAATAATTGCAAAAGGACTAGTGACATCCTTAAGTATAATTTATAAAATATTGACTGAGTTATGTGAAGATACTTTTAAAAATTGTTGAAAATATTTGTTTTAACCTTGCTTCATATTATTTAATATTACATGTTTGCTGTACATTTCGTCTATAATGTGGAAATCTTCAGTGATAACAAACGAATGAAATTTTGAAGAAAGGTTAAAATAATTATTATTTTTAATAATTTATTGTATCTTCTCTATGTAATTATAATATATTATTAAACGAGCCAATTATGATGGCTCTACGACGGCACAGCCGCACAGGTTGCAAAACTAGTTGCGCTAGCGTAGCTATGCATTTATAATAGGGCAGGCGTGGATAAACATATAAATTCTTCATTTTACAGACAAAAGACGATAGCCAATATTTCAAGTTTCTTAGATACATATCAAAGACTTATGTCCAATGCGCAGGAACAGCAATGTCAAATTTAGTGAATATTGTAGTTGTCGAGATTAGTGGGGTAACATATTAACACTTCGAAAATATGACTTTTAAAAGGTCATAAATTTAGTTTTTGTGGGTAACTTCGAGTCAGGCTCAAGCTACTTGAGTCATACTGGGCGTAAATATTACATTTAATTTAAAAGTTAAGGGTGCCATGTGAGAGAGAGAACCGTAGCGCTACAGAGAGCGCTACCTGCACCCACGTCGAGAGAGGGGAGACTCGCTACGCTGCCAAGAGAATAAGAAGCGCCTCAACGCACTACTTGATCTTAACGCACCACATCAAACCTGGTCTCCTGACCGTTCTTCAATCAGGGGTAAACAACTCCTCTAAGTACTTCGAAGTCATAATGTTCTGTGGCATGCACCTGCAAACCCGACTAGACTATCTCAATATGGCGGCAAAGTACTAGATATGGCACTGCAATTCGGCGGCTCGCTACAAATCATTTCATTTCATCTACGAACTAGACTCTGACCACTTCCCCGTTATTCATGAAATGCCTACCCAAAATATTCCTGTCAACCCACCGAACACAATTAAAACAATTTAGCCTAAAGTTACCCTTCTCATCTCTCGTAATCCCCCAGAAAACTCCCCTCTAACAAATAGTGAAGACATCGATGAAGCCATAACCCAACTTTCTTCAGAAATCAAACAAGCTTTAAACTCTGCATCTACCACACCACAAATCCCCATCCACAATAAACTTGGACTACCCAAAGACCTCAAAGATATTTTGAGAGAAAAATAAAGTGCTAAACGAACAAAATAGTGAAGACATCGATGAAGACATAACCCAACTCTCTTCATAAATCAAACAAGCTATAAACTCTGCATCTACCGCACCACAAATCCCCATCCACAATAAACTTGGACTACCCAAAGACCTCAAAGATATTTTGAGACAAAAATACAGTGCTAAACGAAAGTGGAAGACATCAAGCAACCCTTCTGATAAGAAATCCTACCACTCCCTCTCCACCATCTGCAAATCCCTCATCAAGGAGCACAAAGCTAAATAATGGAACAAATTCATTTCTTCTCATAATATAAATATGGACTTTTTATGGAAGCTAAACCGAATAATAAACAGAAACCCTATAATTACCCACCCAATCCAAGTAGAAAACAAATGGTACTTTAGAAACATCAACATCGCAGA
This sequence comes from Falagria sp. GC000072, assembly GCA_030556245.1. Taxonomy (NCBI): domain Eukaryota; kingdom Metazoa; phylum Arthropoda; class Insecta; order Coleoptera; family Staphylinidae; genus Falagria; species Falagria sp. GC000072. The sequence goes on along the minus strand of JASKGN010034716.1, from coordinate 2,171 downwards.
ACAACAAGCAATCTTCCCCCAGCAACAATTTACAAACCCTATCCCACGTCCTCCCCCAACCTTCCTCATAAAGAAAACTAAAAACATAGATCGATCAGAAACCGCATGGAAAATAACTCCCGAAGAAGTGTCAGATTTAATAAGGTCCTCTCCGACAAGAAAAGCGAGTGGCCCAGACAATATCAGTAACAAGGCATTGAGAACTTTACCCAAAAGTTTTATTCAAAGATTGGCGGAAATATGCTCAGCCTGTGGCAACACTGGATACTTCCCAAAGGCCTAGAAGCTTGCTACTATAATCACGATTCCCAAAAGTGGAAAAGATACTCACAATCTGGAGAATAAAAGACCAATCAGCCTCCTCTGCAATCTAGGGAAAATCCTAGAAAAAATCATCTTGCACAAACTTAATCTTCATTTGAACGAGACCCTACTCCCTTCGGTTCTATTCGGTTTCCGAAAAGGACTCTCGACTGTTGCACAAGCCTCCATATTAAACAAGACCTTAAACAACATGAGAAACGATCGTCTTCATCCTCTTGTTGCGCTACTGGATATTTCAAAAGCTTTTGACAGATCATGCCGCATTACAGTTTTAAGCAACTTACCCGAAACTAAATGACCTTTACTCACCTTCAACATCATCAGTTCCTTCCTATCACAACGCACTTTCCAAGTAAAATATAATAATGCTACTTCAAATATTTACAACGCCCCAGATGGTCTTCCTCGAGGTTCAGCCCGCTCCCCTTGCCTTTTCAATATTAACCTAATAAATCTTCCCGAAGACGGCAAATTCCATAAATTCCTTTTCTAGATTCATACTGCGCCAGAGACCGACTAGAATGCCTTCTCACTAAAGCCTCAATCTGGATAACCAGTACCCGATTGGCCCTAAATCCCAACAAAACAGAAATTTTGGACGCAGGCAGGAAAATAGCCAAATTTAATTCAATCAAATTCCTAAACAAGAACATTCCACTCCTCCGATCAATCACTTACCTGGGGGTTACTTTCCAAAGACTATTGAAAAACAAACGCAAATGGATCGATCACCGCAAGAGAAGGAAAGCTGTAGCAAAATCTTTATTAGTAAAACTTTACCCCCTTATCTGTCGTACCAGTCCCCTCTCCTTACAAGCCACAAAGTTAACCTCATCAAAGCTATCACCATCCTTCAATTAGCCTATTCCTCTGAAGTATGGTCTGGAGAAACGACAACTGAACATCTAGTTCTCGAAGAGACTATAATGACCAAATCACTAAGTAAGGCAACAGATTGCCATTTCCTAACAAGCAACCAGTCGCTTCTGAAAGAAACATACACAAAATGGATCTATGAAAACGCATCTGTACAAAGTAAAATGATTGATAATCTCAGTTACTATCCCGATCCCAGGATTTCAATCCTGCTTGACTAAACACCCACTCCATATCAATTCATGTCCGGAGTTCCAACAAGTCGTATTGGCTTTATAGCCAGAAAGTTACCATCATTGCCAAGTAAAGAACTACTCGATCTCTTATTCTCCTAGCTAGACCGACTTCCAGCGACTACCAGAACTCTCCGACGCCATTTCTGAAGACATCTCCGACGCCTTTCCGAAGACAAATGAAAAGTGTCTTTTTTTTTTTAAATTTCAGAAAAAAAAATTACAGTTAACTATAAATGTTATTAATTTTCTTTAAGTATATTTAATACTTCACCGACCCCAACAGGTAAAACGTGAATAAATATATGAGTTGCACTTCTCAACACTAATGAGACTGGTCGACAAAGAAAGTAGACTTTGAGTACATTTGATAAGAGATAGCGTACTTTATATAATTCGACCTGAATACGAATCGGTCATCGAAAAGTTTCAATTAGTCACCGTTGTTTTTATTATCAGGGCTGATTTAAATAAAAAATTTGTTACGTGCAAGATTTGCCACCATTCATTTTTTTTACAATTTGAAATTTCGCGCTAACTTCCTACCCCGAAAAATATGTTTATTGTCAATTGCAGTGTTGGAGGTCGCGCCTCCAGCGACTCTGGCGGTGTCGCAATCCCCAGCCTTTATTTTTCGTTTGAGCGTTAGCAGACGCAAGATGTGATTTCTGACCACGTGGTTACAATTTTAGTGCGCTGATTTAGCGGAGTTCTGTAACCTCGTGTTAATTACTTAAC
>JASKGN010034662.1:0-13184 GCA_030556245.1 Falagria sp. GC000072 | reverse complement strand
TGAATCTGTTCCATGATAATTCGGGGACTACTAACGACACCTTTCTCATAGATTTTGACCCACTTAAGCCGTAACGCTATTTTGCATACAGTTACGCATCTAGTAGTACTTTATCCATGATTGTAGTTTAAAATCGATTTGAGTTTAATTAGATTTAATCTGAAGCCATAAAACATATAAAACAAATACGTGAAAAATGTAATACATATAATATATGTACAGTAGAACTCCAATTATCCGAACTCCGACTATCCGAAAGTCCAATTATCCGAATCGTCTTCAGAATGTTAGAATAAAAAATTGCATAGGTCATAAACATAATGCGATTTTCAAAAATAATAATGCTACTGTACGGTACTCTTTTTACAAAAGAAAAAGTGTTGTGTTATCAGTAGTCGATAAAATATAGATTATAGAGCAGTCAAGTAAAGGAGTTACAGGTAAATACTTGGCTGAGATGTATGATGTTAGACAATTAAAGATTTTAAACATTAAAATTAATAAAAGTATCAAACCTGCACTTTTAAACTTCGTATCAGTGCTTGAAAATGAAGATAGAAGTTCTTCAGGAAAATTAATGAAGGCAGCAAAAAACAAAAATTTAGAAGATCCAATTAGCCGAATATTTGATTATCCGAATAGGGTCCGGTCCCAATTGATTCGGATAATTGGAGTTCTACTGTACTTTTCAAATCTTAATCGGTGTAATTTTATTCGAGACATTTTATTTCAAAACTATGAATATTAATCAATTTTCCCCATGCTTCAATATCCAGTTTTAAGTGAAAGAATTGAAAAAGTAAATAAAATGAAAAACATTGCATTTTGCGCTATTATAATTAACTCTAAGCTTTCGCACTATAGCTGAGAGCGCAGGCAAATATGCCTGGCACAAATTGAATTACAAACACAAATAAGGGCGCTTAATATATCGAAAAATGTTAACTTTCACGCTCTTCAGAAAGGTTCACAATAATGCACAAAAAAATCAAGGTCATATCAAGGATTACGGTTGTTGATTTTTCATTTAGTTACGGCATAAAATTACCTTTATATAATATAAATAATATATCAATAATCCCACTTAAGTGTGTTACCAAAAAGACAAAATACAGTTACAATGAAAGTAACTAATGAAATTTCCTAATTTTCATTCCACCTTTATAACTGAATTAGTTACATTTATATGAATTACAATCATTAAAGTTTTTTATTATCTCTTTTAAAACTTTCCCCCAAATTTAATTCCTTTTTAACAATATTCATTCTATAGCAAAGTTAATGTTAAGAAAGTATTGTAAGTATAAGAGGGGATTTTGGCACCCTACTTAAAAGATTGTACAAAAGTGGGAAATTTCAAATTTGCGGTATTAGCAATGGCCAATGGGCACTAAATATCAAGTATGCGCATAATGAATTTAGCAATAATATACATAATCGTAATAATAAGTCGCTCGTTTAAACACAAATACTAGAAGGCTGCATGATTTAAGTTATGAGTTACAAAATAATTGAAATTTTGAGATCGCTAAATATTTACAAATAATAAATTATCTATTTGTTTTGTACATTCCTGCAACTCTCAGTTTGGTTAGGAAATTATCCAGGTCAGTTTTTTTTAAATGGCATTATTTTAAAGATAATATGAGAAGAAACATATTGAAACAAAACTGCATTGAGATATTTTATTCAAGAATTATGAGGGGTTGAATACTTTCTACAAACTACATTGCTTTTAATTAGTTTCGTATAAGTACTAGAAGGAACATGCTTTGCAATTCGATTTTCTATCGTTTGGGCCTTTGCGAAACCGAACAAGGTCGACAGGTATTCTAAAAATAACCTTTCTTACAATCTTTAAAACAAGATGAATTTTTTAAAAACTTATGCTGTAATTCACAAGTGACTTTTGATGATTCTTCAATTACTCTTTAGGTCATTATTACAATATACATAAAATTAATTATAAAAGGTATAATATTTGCATTAAGAATCAAATCCCTCATAATTCTTGATATATCAATTTTTTTTACAATATGCTTCTCTTCAAAATAGTGCCTTTAAACTGTTAAAAGATATGGGGGTTTCCATTTAATGTGGTAGATTTATCCCCTACCCCTAGTAAAACTACTCTCAGCAGGGATGTTCAAGACTATCTGATATTTTTGATGAACGCTGTGTATGTGAATGTAATTTGAACCGCTAAACGCAAATGCGATTACCAAAAGTTTTTTCTTTCTGCTATTAATATAGAGTAGTTTTAAAAATTATAGTTGTTTAAATTTGAAATATAGCATGGAAAACTACAGAATTAATTCATTACCATATTATTTATACAGAACCGCATTAAGAATAGTCAATTAGGACGCGGCTCCCATAATTTCATGGATTTCAAATACTTTAATACTTCTAAACACGTTCTATTTGGAGCCCCCAGAAATATGGGCAACCTTAACCACGGCCCTGTATTTGTACACAGATAAAGCACTGTTCGCAAAATTATAATTAACTAATTATGATCATAAAACTCTTATCAATGTTACTGAAATCTTAAAATATTCGAAAACATGATTCCCGCTGTTATAAACTAAATTCATGTTATTAATTTATATCAAAAATTGATACTTACATGTATAAACAGCCAAATATTTACTAAAAATGTAAGGTAATTTCTAAAGGAATATTAATGGATCCATAGACGTACAATGTAATCATGTGTACACGATATTGATTTATATAATATATATATAGATTAAATTTTTCCCATCAGTATCGTTTCAATACAATCCAATATTTTGTCGAATCCAAATATATATATGATACGAGTTGTGGTAAATGTACATCTATGGGTCACTTTAGGACTTGAACAAATGAGAGTATAGAAAAATTTAGATATAATTCATAGTCAAAAGTATGTTTATGTGATACTAATTAATTATTAATGTATATATAAATTTTATATTTTCTATATTCTAAAAAACAGAATATTTCTTGACTATTATTGTTAAACGTACCACTAATTAACAAGAAGTCTAATTGCTCTCTAACTATTTATATTCTATGAATAGAACACAAATATCTTCACGCTCATATGTAATTTAGAGTAAAAGATACATTTCCTGGAATAATGTAATAAAACAAATCATTTTGTATAAGAAATGACAGAACATGTTAAACTAGCGTCAATAATATTCAAATAAGTTCCTGGATTAAACAAGAATTTCACAACCATTGTGAAAATTGGTAATTTAACATGTCCTTATATAAAATAAATATCACATTTGTAAAAGTGTGGTGTGACAATGGACATACATTGCCTTAGGCAAGTGCATATGCATATTCGATTAGAGAAATATAAAGGCATTTGATTCACTTGTTTGTTTGGCCCTGAAATATGTAAATGTACCGTACATATAAATATATGTGGATAATAAACCAAAAACCTCAAGTGATTACCTACTATTTGTGATAACATTGCAAATAGTCAATTGAGCGAGCATTCACTAGTTTTATCAGAGAAAGACTGTACATACAAATTTGTAAGTTTAGCAATAATTTTGATGAGTGACAACAAAATCCAAATTATCATAACTCATTCCAACTCCATCACAAATTCATATTTAAAATGGAACAATCAGCAATTATTTGGAATGTATTTGTTGTTCAGAATCTTATATCACCAGACACAATATAACTTATAACTTATTTTGTTACCAATACATAATTAAAATTTTCATGTACTAGAATTATGGTTATTATTATCCTCTTGAACATCATCTTCATCATTTGAAATATTTGGTGGTGGTGGTTGCGGTCTCTGATTATGAGGCGGTACTTGATACATTTGTTGGAGATTCAAAGGAAAATTTTGCCCAAAAACAGGTTGATAAATAGGCTGGTTGTCAATTTCAGGAATACTCGGGCCATTAGGGGGGATATTTTGCAATTGTTGTTGGGGATGTTCAAATTGTTGTTGAAACTGATGGTGGTATATCCCATTGCATTCTCGTTGCTGTACACCTTGTGGTGGCATAGACTCGTAATCGCCTCTTTGGCCCAAAAGAAAATCAATTATTCTATAATCGCGTCCACCATTATCCGTATTAGCAATCCACAATGGCAACCATTTGTTTACTAGTAACCATTGAACGGAAACTTTACTTATTCGACCGCTAGGATCAAAAGCTTCCATGTTGCTATAGTGACTGTCTATCCCGCTGCCGCAAGAGGAGGATAAATGTCGTTCTATTCTACCTATGCCATGACCAATAACATCAATTCGCCCGTAACTATTGCCAAGTCTACCATAAGTAACTGAGCTGCTACTTGCGTTAGATGAACTTGATGAAGGCCCTGGAATGGGACCGGGAGCAGGGCCTGCGCCCACATAGCCTCCAGCGGAATAGGAACTGGATGGTTCTGGTACGTCGTGAATAATTGATCTTCGTCGCAAATCTTCAATGCTTTCATAAATATTTTCTTCAGGTCTTTGTATCGCTTGTCCTTGTTGAAGTTGTTCATTGTCTGGGTAAATATTAGGGTGTCCTGGTTGATATTCGTTTTGGTTGGGTAAACGATTGCTGGCTACAGAGGGATCGTTATTAACTGTTTCATAGATGTTCTCATACTGTGGCATAGTTTTAGGTGGCGTTGAAGAAGTAGAAGCTCCTTCAGCACTGCTATTCTCATCACAATTGGCGTATCTACTAGTACTAGTGTTGCTATTATTACCGCTGGTGCCGCTACAGTTACTGCCATTGAGCCCGATCCCGTTGCCAGCAGTGGCTAAATTTCATATGGGCTTGTTTATAATTGCGACACCAGCGTAACTGCGGCCAATGCTCATCGACGATGATGTCAACGTCCAGGTTAGCGTTTTCGGATTATAAACTTCTACGCTAGCTAAATTGCTAAAGCCATCGTCACCTCCAACAACATAGAGGAGTCCATTCATCGCAATAACTCCTGCGTTTCGTCTGCAATTGTTCATTTCAGTAACTGGCGTCCATACATTCGTATTGGGATCGTAAGCTTCAACTGATTTTCTCACTGATGGACCGTCATGACCACCAACAGCGTATAAGATTCCCTCCAGGACACCAACGCCAGCTCCGCTGCGACGATAGATCATGTCCGCAACATTTGTCCAACCGTCATTTTCGGGATTGTAACACTCCACCGAATTCAGACACTGTCGGGAAGAGCCGTCATAGCCTCCAACTGCATACAACAAGCCATTTACAACGCCAACACCAACACTACTTCTACGAGTGGACATAGAAGCAATGGGTGTCCATCGTTGAACCGATGGATTATACATTTCAGCGGTGTTTAATCCTGTGGAACCATCAAAACCACCTACAGCATAAATACAATTTCCGAGTACCGCTACACCTAATGTTGACCTACGAGCTTCCATACTTGTACATGTCGACCACTGATCTAAACTAGCATCATAAACGTCTACAGTTCTAACCCGCAATGAGCCATTAAAGCCGCCAACAGCATACACTTTGCCATTAAGAACTGCAAGACCTGCGCGACACCGACGCGATGGCATTTCCGCTACTTGATACCAGCGTTCTTCCTTAAAATCGTAGCACTCCACACTACGAATTGCTTTTGGTGCTTGTCCACCCACAACAAGTAAAACTTTTGGGAGACCGACAGGTTGGCGTGGCTTCGTTCGAGGTGTCACAAATGTTGTTTTATTGTCACCTTTCAGTAAGTGATATTTAAGTGCTTCAATTAAGTAGTCCTTACATATGAGATCTGTTTTTAACAACGGCTCCTCTTCAACACGTTGCATAAGGTAATCTTGAGACATCAATGGCAGTCGAACATATTCCATGAGTTTAGCTAAATGAAGTTGTCTGCTATCTAGATCGTGTTGCACCCAGGCAATGACACATTCAAAAACCTTTTCTTCAGTAGGGACTATCAACCTATCACTGCATATTAGCTTTGCAACATGTTCAGTAGTTAATGACAGAAACTCTTCTCCTTCTACCACTTCCCTGAAACGATAAATAAATTTACCACTATGGTATATTTGTATTTTTGTAGTTTACTTACATAAAATGTTGTTCAATGTATGCTTCAGCATATTTTAAAAGTTCTAGGCATCCATGTAAATCAGCAAATTGTCTAATTCCTAAACAATTAGAAGGATGAAGTTGACTTTGTAAAAAATCGCAACAAGCATCACGGACATCTGTTAACTGGAGTAAATTTGCTGCTGATAGTAAAACCTGCACATTTTCTTCTGTGACTAACACTTCTGATGTATAAATATAGTTTATAATTAAATATAAAGCATGGCTATCTACACCAAGTAATGTAATGGTATCTTGCTTGCTTTCCTCGAAGCTATTGAACATTGCATAAAAGTAAGGTGAACATGAAGCTAAAACCATGCGATGGGCTGGAATTTCCACATCTTCTGCTATTAAAGTCACATCACATAGCTGGTTTTGTCTAGATGAATAAGAGAAGCCCAAAGTTATTATGAATTATATTTTTTATGCAGCAATACTTACTTTCGCATAAGATTTAAAGTTTCAAATGATTTAACAGTATGATTACTGTTGTGATATGAGTATTCTTTTTCTTTGCCAATAGGTCTAGGTGCATGCTTCTGACTACTTTCATCCAGAGAATTTTGACTTGCATGTCGAAGCAGCAAGCAGCTGTAAACAAAACGCGTTTATGATGAAGAAACAATAGTCTTGGAAGCTTACCTGAAGGGACGTTCGAGTGTGTCTCCAGCATCGCCTTGTGAAACAGTTTCGTTATCCATTTTTTTCACTTATAGCTGTGCAATATTCAAATTTATAACACTGAAGCCTCAAAACATCACTCCTTCACTATGCTTGCTGATTACGATCTGCGTTGTAATTGCGCGTCTGCAATTGATTGAATGAAAACGGAAATAACGATCAGCTGTTGCTGTCTAAGGCGACACTAATTTCGAACTATTTGCAGATTTTCACAAAAGTGGCGCTGTTAAGTCAAATTTCTTTTGTTTTATTTTGTTGCTTGTTTTTATAAATGTAATTGTATATCTTCGAATTTGTATAAATAATATGATTAAAACAATAATTAAGATGTGGAATAATTTCAAATTATCTTTAGGCATTTTGAAATAAACAGTAAATAAATTCCATTTTATGATGGTGGCATGCAGATACTCCACTCAAATAATTTATTTTGTTTCAAAAGTATATTTCAGAGGTAAATACAATAATATAATGTATTTACGAATCTGTTCATTGCTCCTCATCATTTTCACAGCGACAATATCATGTAATTCCTTTTCAAAATGACATTATCCATAATAGCAAACTTTTATGAATATTTTATTATTCTCCCATGAAGAGAGTACCACTGTAATTTTAGAAATTTGATATGTACATTTATCGAAAGTGGAAGATACAAGCTGCAGAGAGTATTTGTTGTCATGCAATTTGATAATACCAAATAAATAACACATGTTTGCACATCTAATGTATATGTCTCTTGATAAGAAATTACTCCTTGAGATTGTTTACATTCTATATCTATATACGTATGCTATTTATAAACATAATTTATAATCTCAAGTCGTCTAATGCCTTCAACAATTAAAACAGAATTCATTTTTGAATCAACTCAGTTTTATTTAAGCCAACGAAGAGTGTAAATTAACCCAGTGTAATTGCATTTAGGAGATAGCATCAAAATGCTTCTTAGTGCAACAATAATATTAGTTTTTGCGGTATCCGTATACATCTATTTTAAACAATGTTATACATATTGGAAAAAGCGTGGACTCATAACATACCCAGATGTATACATTCCCTTAGGTAATTTCCCAAAACCGTATGGTAGCCAAACGAATCTGGGAATATATCTTGATCAATTCTATCAATATTTTAAAGATAAGAATTCCAAACATGGGGGTGTGTATATGGTAACCACCCCAGTATATATTCCAATAGATTTGGACGTGGTCAAAGACATTATGACAAAGTATTTTGACCACTTTGATGCAAGGGGAATGTTTTACAATGAAAAAGAACAGCCAGTGTCAGCTCATCTATTTCAAATTGGTGGTACTCGATGGAAACGACTACGAATGAAGCTTTCGCCAACTTTCACTTCTGGAAAAATAAAAATGATGTTTCCATTGGTTGTACAATGTACAGAACCTTTGCTAAAATCTATTCCGAATGGAACTGTAGATATTAAGCAGATCTGTGCCAAATTTACTATGCATGTAATTGGATCATGTGCTTTTGGCATAGAATGTGATAGTTTTAAGGATTCGGATTTCTTTTATTATGGAACCAAGGTATTTGCCACGGATACAAAAAGAGCCATTTCGAGGAGCATTCAATTTTCGTGTCCAAAATTAGCAGCGATGTTAAAGTTACTGCCATTTCCTAAGGACTGTTCCGACTTTTTTGAAAAGATGATAACTGAAACAGTGAAAATGCGCGAAGAAAGTGGTATGAAGCGTAATGATTTTATTCAACTATTAATAGAGTTAAAAAATAAGCCGAATCCGGAAGAGGCCATTACAATGAAGGAGGTGTTATCAGAAGGATGGCTATTCTTTAATGCTGGTTTTGAAACTTCATCTACTACTATGAGCTATTGCTTGTTTCAACTTGCTAAATATGAACATTACCAAGATAAAGCAAGGGAAGAATGTAAGCGGATTAATGAAAAATATAAAGGGCAATTGTGTTACGAAGCGCTTAATGAAATGACATATATTCAACAAGTTATTAATGGTAAGTAAGAATAATTAAGAATAGAAATTCGGTCAAGAAGTGTTGATGATTTAAAATTCAAGCCTGAATTTTAAACCTCATAATATTTGTTAATAACTGAATCAGTAAAAATGCGTATAAGAAAGAGTTTAATTTTATATTGCATACGAATATTTTTAAAATAGAGAAATGAATTATGTATTTTGTAAATAATACCGCTCTGTATACAATATCCGCTATTTTAATTGCCCAGATATATTCTTTTGAAATCAATAAGATTCCAAATTAAATATTTGCAAATTACATCATATCTCCATTTAGTTTGAGAAAATAACAAATTAAATAATAGCTACATATATTTAATGCATTGAAACATTAATTCGATTATCAGGGAAGGTTCGTTCAATCGGTTATTGCTCCTAAGAATAATGGGGTTTCTACAGTATGCAATATGAAATTAAATTTCCTGTTAGTTGCTTTTTGAATGATAATCACTGATTATTTTTTTAATTTGAAAATGAAGATTAAATTTTACCAAATTTTTCTAGAAACCCTCAGAACTTTCCCACCATTAACCATTATCAACCGAGAGTGCACCCGCGATTTTAAAGTAAATAATGTTACTATTGCCAATGGAACTAAAATATTCATACCAGTATATTCAATACATATGGATCCTGATTATTATCCCAATCCCGAAGTTTTCGATCCCGAAAGATTCAGCGAAGATGCAATACAACAGCGTCATCAATACGCCTATTTACCGTTTGGCGAAGGTCCCAGACTGTGTCTAGGTAATATAAAATACAAATTGATCCAAATCTCATCTATACTAAATATAATATAAATATAAGAATTCATGCATTTCATTTAGCCATGAAATAAGTTACTCTTTAAAAGTCATGCATTATATGAAATACCAATTGTTCATTGTTTAAATATGTACTGATAACAAATGATAATTAAGTGATTTCTTTGTAGGAATGCGATTTGCAATAATGCAAGTGAAAATTGGCCTTTGGCAACTGCTCCTCAACTTTAAATTCAAAATGGATCCAAGTGTACCACAACCATTTACATTTAACCAAGCATTAATTTTGTCGACTAATGAAACATTGAACCTAAAATGCCAGAAGATATAATCAAAAGAAATCAATTTCTATTAATTATTTTATTGGAGTCCTAAATAATAATACAGGAGAGATTCCTCTAATCGTCATATTTAATACCCAAAACTTCCATGCATGCCAATTTAGCTGCATTTCTCTTAGCATCTCGCTTCTTGGTGGCTGAAATGAAAAAAATTATTAAATAATATACGATAAATGTTGATGGACAATATAGGTGTTCACATTACTTAATATTATCCACAATTTCCCTAAACGTTTTTTATGTCAAACAATTTACGACTAAAACTCCACGCGTTTGCTTTGTAAAAAACAATTTCACAAGTATAATAAATGGATAAATAATAATAAGATTTGTGCTAAATCATACAACGTTCTTATTTCTGTGAAATTTGTTAGGTACGATTCTTATTCGTATTTTAAAAGACTTAACGTTCAGTTTGTTCTCAGTTTTAAGATATGCATCTAGTCCAGATACTGAAATTTTGAATGAAAAATTCATTTATATGAAAAACTTCCTGTCCAAATGTGACCCGACTTGCTTAATAGTGAAATGTTAGTACACAAATAAAAATAAGTAAGTTTAAAATTATACCCGTTCCAGTAAAGTGGTGATCATTCACAGTTACTTGAATAGTAAACGAAGTATTTGGTGGCGGAGTACACGCAATTTCTTTAAATTCAGCAGTTGGATGAGTTTGTGAAAGTAACATAACAGGGTGTACTTTCTCCGGATTAGCAGGAAACTTTTTCGTAGGATTAACAACAACAGTCGATTTGAGGGATGTAGCTTGTTGCATTTTTGTAACCATATTGCCGCTCACATCCCATGAATTCAGTAATTTGTAAAGAGCGTAACTGAGCAAATGGGAATGTCCCACTGAAAGATCCTCATCGCTGCTGTTAGGTGAAGTCAATACCATATGCTTTAAAGCTTCCTCAGCTGCAGCAGTCTGTGCCAGTGCTTTACTTTTTCCTAATAAATTGTTCCATATTTAAATTAGTATTGTATATGCCAATAAAACTTCGTGAAAAATGTGTTTCTTTCTATTGAAAAGCATTCAAGATTGGTGGAACTCAACTTCTTAATTGTTATAGTATCAAAATTTGAAAAGAAACATTGTAAGATGTTACACTATTGCTAATTAAGTAGATTAAAATAAAATGTATTACCTTCACCAGTAAATACTTCTCCATTTATACTAACAGTAGCTCGAAACATAGAATTTGGAATGGAATTTACTTCATATGTTACATTTTTGAGAATCTCATTGAGTATTGCCATTGAACTCTTTGGCTTGATTTTATTTAGAGTTTTGTTTAGTCGTTGTTTCTTTGACCCTGAAAGGGTAGAAACAAATAAAATAAAACATCAATTAATCAGCCTTTAAAATTACTCACAGTAATTCACTACTCGCTTCTCTTTAGGTTGCTCATCTTCATCAATCACCATTTCATTTGTGTCCTATACAAAATTAAATTACTCACAAATTTCTGAATCATATTCAAAGAGTGGTGAATAATAAAAAATATACTAAACTAACATCTTCACTCTTTACATCATGAGCTAAATTTTCCCCATCCTGAGTATGTACTTGTTGGCTGGATACTGATCCAAGCAGGTGATGAAGAGGTGGTGTTATCAACGGGCGAGACTCCTGAATGATCTACATGAAGCCGAAATTAATTGTGACACTATTATAGGATTACACTAAACACCTGACATTTATCCAATGATTGCAGAAATAGATATTTTTACAATCACTGGTTATTATATCATATTGCACTTAGTTAAATAAAGTTACTAAGTGTAATATTCAAGGTACAATAAACCTATAACAGCACCACTCGAAGTGCTCCATTCTGTGGATGGTACGCCTAGCCTATGTTACATTAATTATTACAATTAAAGAAAAACTTCCAGTGTAAAATGTTATTTGCTTAAAACAATTATAACTTACTTGGCCCCCTGGCACAAAAGTTTTGGATGTACATTGTGCACGAATGCCGGAAATCTCATGACAACGAGGTGTGATATTGCCTACAAATGCAATAAAGAAACATTAAAATGGAAGAAGTTAAATAGAAGAAGCAGGCGAAAATGTAACACATATATTACTTACTTTGAAATTTGGGCCTTAAATGATTCATTACAATTGAACACAGGTTTAATAAGAAGAATAGTTAATCGATATTTCTAGTCTTTAGGCGGCCACGGTAACCAAGCCTTCACTTTAAAGACTTGAAGCATAAACTCGCGTAACAGCGTAAGTCCAATCTCATGTAAAATAAACAAGCATAGTGTCGATTAAAACCGATTCCCGCCGAAGCTGGTCCCAACTACTATATAGGGTCTTCCCTATAGGCTGGAATCCACGTGTTCAGATTTTTCTAAAGAGTGATCGATAGGATGGTTTGATCATTCTTTGGATTTCGAAAATGCGGGAAAACTTGTACAGTGTACCGTATAGACGGCATTGCGCCACACAGAAACGTAAATCAATAAACTAATATTATAGAATCTTTAATTTTACTTCATTCATGCAAATACTGCAAGAACACCGAATTATTGGTATTCTCCATTCAGCTGGAATTATTCTAAAGCCCATTATCAATAATTTGGTATAGAATCATTATAGAATTAGATATCAAAAAAACTTAGGCCGGATGCACACTGCAGCAAACAATTGCATTCAAACAAAATATTTTAGTTGAGGCAGACAAAAAATCAATGGAAATAAATATGTGACACATTAAGTTTTGTTTAAATGTGATTGGCGTTGAAACTAAACAATTTCACCCGTAATTGATTTATACAAAATTTAATCGATTTTGATTTTGGCAATCATATAACCATGATTGAAAAAGTCTGGTTTGAAAATATTTTCTTTAGAGGAAAATCTTAAAACATAGTTAGCAATACGATTTACAATTTATTTACAATTAAGGTACGTGTACACTGTAGAGTTTTTGCTAGGGTTTTCGGGATTCCAAAAATCAGTGAGACCTATGGTGGCGCTATAAAGAACCTACTTAAAGATATTACTTTAACACTTGCAATATTAAAACAGTTTGCACTTGTACATTTTCTGTTTGTTGTTTTATTAATAATAAAGAAATTAAGAGTAAAACAAATAAATATCATTCAGTACCCGACTGAAATACTTATAGAAGGAAAGAACCTGGTGTTTTATGTTAAAAGATTAAATCAAAGTTCTAAATAATAATTATAATAATATCGATAATATTTATTTATTAATTTAGCAAACAAGCATGTGCAATCATGTATCTAACATATTTG
>JASKGN010034646.1:0-16522 GCA_030556245.1 Falagria sp. GC000072 | reverse complement strand
CTGGGGTGACCCATTGTTATATCACTGAATCGTCATGACAACGTTTGTCACCGCCACGGTTGCATCGGTTGCGTTGCATCAGTGGGAAAGCTGCCTTATTGTACTTTCGCATTAAGATGCAAAGCTTATCTTATTATATTGAGGATGTAGTAAACTATTCGCCCCGAACGTGGGCAAACAATACATTGTAAATATTAGTTCGGGGGCGATGGTCAGTTCTAGGTAATTTCCACTTCTGGGAAAATAAACTCGCTTCATCCAACCCCATTCCGACTTATCCAATCACGACCGACCTATCCCTTCCCAAGATCCTTACTTTGATCACTTCCCTTTCGCCAAATTTCCTTCTATCCAACAAACCTCGAAGCGAGTAAGTAGCCACCAAGATATTCAGTGTTCAGTTCATTATTTGTTAAATTCATTTGTCGGTCATTCGTTGTGTAAGTTCAATTCTTGTTCTTTTGCTTTATTCAATATATATAGTTTTTACATCCAAATCCTTTTATACTTCTTCTTATTCTACTTCTTTTATTTCTTCTTACCCCAACCACCCTAGCACTCGAGTTGCTCTTGGTGAAAACCTTTTGCAACAAGAGAACACGCTCCCTCAAACATAAGTCGTCCTGCGCGACGCGCGAAAGTTATCATTGTAAATCAAATATCAGATCTTTGTAATCTTATGTACCTAATAATTACAATGTAATGATCACATAATAAATAATGTAAACAGAACAATGAAATCCATCAGCGCACAAAGGATCAGTTATTATTTGCAAGTAGATGGACCATCAATGAATTGTGATACTGCGAGCAGTAGTAGCATGTACGCACTAGACGCAGCATATAAATCTATTGTTTCTGGAAAATGTGACCGAGCTATTGTTGGAGGAATCAATGTATGTTTAGATTCTTATATGTCGCTACAATTTGCAAGGTAATCAAAATTATATTGTAAATAAAACTGTACAGTTTGTTCTTTAAAGGTTGGGAGTTTTAAATCCCGGAACTGGTGGTCGACCATT
Source organism: Falagria sp. GC000072 (assembly GCA_030556245.1). Classification (NCBI taxonomy): domain Eukaryota; kingdom Metazoa; phylum Arthropoda; class Insecta; order Coleoptera; family Staphylinidae; genus Falagria; species Falagria sp. GC000072. Next base: position 15,500 of record JASKGN010034646.1, on the reverse strand, counting down.
TGATCAGAATGCAAATGGTTACACTCGCTCCGAAGCCATTGGAATCATAATATTGCAAAAGAGAGTTGAAGCGAAACGCATCTATGCCTACATCGTTCATGTTAAAACAAATGCAGACGGTTATAAACATCAAGGTATAACTTTTCCTTCCATGAAACAGCAGAATCAGCTTTTTAAAGAAGTATATCAAGAAGCGCAGCTATCTCCGCATGAGATTGGTTTTTTAGAAGCACATGCCACTGGCACAGCAGTGGGTGACCCCGAAGAATTAGTCGCAATAGACACATTTTTCAAGCGAACTTTTGCGGATCCTTTGTTAATCGGGTCCGTTAAAGGAAATGTTGGGCACAGCGAACCGTCTGCAGCAGTATGTTCAATTGTAAAAACACTAGGAGCACTAAATTTTGATAAAATCATTCCAAATATTCATTACGATATACCCAGAGAGGACATAAATGGATTAATAGAAAAAAGATTGGAGGTAGTCACAGAAGTAATGCAGTGGCCCAATAGTAAACAATATACAGGTATTTCAAAATGTGCAAATTTTGAAAATCAATTATCATTGTTCAAAAATTAATTTTTATTTAAAGCTGTTAATTCGTTTGGATTTGGTGGTGCAAATGGACACGTTATCTTTAAAAAGTTTAATAAACCTAAAAGCTCCCCTAGTTCTGATAAATTAGCGGAAATGCTGATATGCTACAGCGGTAGAACAAATGCTGCCCTTAATAGAATTCATGAAGCAATAACTCATTGCAACGATATCGAATACATAAATTTAATGCAAGATTACTTTAAACGACCCGTTGTTAACCATATATTTAGAGGTTTTACAATTAGTGGAAGTAATGTAAGGGTCGCATCAAAATTAACTCAGATGCAACCAGGAACAGTTTTATTAATTTTGTGCAAATTCGAAGAAATTAAATATTTTGTCAATCTACAAAAATTCTCCTATTTCAAATATATTATTCGAGAGTGAGGATAAAGTATATTTTTTCTTTCACTGATGATTATTTATTACCATTTCAGATTAAATGTCGAAATAGCCAACATAGATAATTATGACTCAAGCATAATTTCGCAATTGTTTGTGATTGTCACTATAAAACTTCTCTCTTCAAATATGGATATTTACGAATTTGATAAGTGGTCGAGGTTAATTAAAAATTACATATGTGGCAATACAAAATTAAAGGAGGTATTAATGCAATTAATATGCAATGGAAAGGAATGTATCCCAAATCACCACCTAATTACTGAATTTATTTTATCTAATTCTACATATGGCAGAAAACCTACTATAATTGTGATTGGACAGGATAATTTACTTTTGAGAGACAATATGCAGAATCGATGTAACGTGATACATTTTGATGGCGACCTCTCACCAGATAATTTTTTATTCAATTTGGGTCTTCTACACAAATATGGCTACGACATATCTGCTCATAAACTATTTAGTCCTTTTGAATATCCCGTCAGTTCCGGAACAAATACATTAGCGCAAGTTTTTCAATTTGATGAAAAAATTATTCCAATTCCTAATTTCGAAAAACGTCTGCTATATGCACCAGAAGTAATTTGTATGGTTTGGAACGGCAAAAGCGATACATCATTTATCCGTGGCCATTTAATTGATAGTAAAAATAAAATCGATTTAGTTGGGGTATGTTTTATATATTAATTATTTTCCAGATAAAATTCTATATCCAGCTACAGGACACTTATATTTAATTTGGTCTTTAATGGCAGAAAGAGATAATCAACTGGTTAAACAATGCAATGTAATATTTGAAAATGTACGATTTCATCGTGCTTGTCCGTGCGGGGAGAAAGCAGTTGAACTATATTTAGTTTTAAATGATGATGGACAATTTGAAATATCCCAAAACAATGAACTTATAGTCACAGGACACATAAGTGGGCATGAAGAAAAGAACATTAGTTTAATTGAATCCAGGACTGATTTACATTTTGAAAATGAGTTTGTCCTAAGCGATAAAGATGTCTACCGTGAACTTAGGTTACGTGGATACAATTACAGGTAAATTGTGAATATTAAATGTCAAATATATAAGTGATATACAAAAAACGCCATCTTTTTAGGGGTTTATTCCGAGGTATACAAGAAGCTAGCCCTAGAAGTGCAAAAATTAAGTGGAACGACGAATGGATAACATTCCTTGACAACATGATGCAAGTGGCTATTTTACAGACTGACACCAGAAGTCTGATGGTGCCTGTGGGTATAGAACGTCTGGTAATTCATACTAAGAAGTTTAATGAATATCTTGAGAAGAATGCCGACAAATTGATATCGGTGAATTACTGCGATAACACTAAATCTATTTATAATCAGTTTGTTGAAATACGTGGAGTAACGGCTCGTTCAATAACAAGGCGAAAGGATAGATTGTTGCCAGTGTTAGAGAGTTATGAATTCGTTCCGAATAAATTTAATACCGATTTGAGTACATCGATGAGAATTAATATCCAAATTCTTCTCGAAAACAAAGTAACTAGAAATTTTAAGATTTTGGAAGCTCTCGGGGCGGAGCAGGAATCTTTGATGGGTGAAGTATGCGAAGTTATTGAAAATTTGCCTCTAGTTGTACCTGACATTACTATAGTAACATCAAAGGAAAATTTCCAAATGGAAAATGTTAAAGTACAAGATAAAATTACGCCAGACAACTTACTATATGTGTGTCAACATGCAGATGCCAGCATAATAAGGGAAGCAGAGAAGGCATTAATTGAGGACGGATTTTTGCTTTGCGTTAATGGACCTGAATTTACTATGAATAGCAATTTTACTTTGTTAACCACACATAGCATAAATAATGAGAGCACTTGCTACTTTTATAGGAAGCAACGTGCAGTAAATGCAGAAACAGTGATATGTGAATTATCTGATATGGAAACTTTCAATTGGGTCGATGAGCTGAAGAATATAATCCAAACAAAAGATGAGGTCTTGTTATTAGCTCAAAATGATTACACTAATGGTATCTTAGGCTTTACTAATTGTATAACTAAGGAGCCGGGACTCGAGAATAAAGTTAGATGTGCGTTGCTACAGGAACAAAACAGCAACGCAGATGGTTTAAAAGAACAACTTGCTAAGAATATGACAATTAATGTCTACAAGGACGGAGAGTGGGGTACTTACCGCCACTTGTCCTTACCCAATTTGGAATCCATAGAAGCACCATATTATTATGCTAAAACTTTAACTCCTGGCAATTTAGCCAGCATCAATTGGATACAGCAAGCTAGTCCAATTTCTCAAAAGAATTCGTATAAAGTATAATAAAATTTATTTAATTATTTTAGCTTCTTAAATAAAATATTTTATAGGTGGAATATTCTTCTTTAAATTTTCGTGACTTAATGATGGCATCGGGAAAACTAAGTCCGCAAGCGATTTCAACTAATCGTTTTTTGGTAGAGAGCATGGAAGGTTTCGAATTTGTAGGATATAGCTCTTGGTAAAATTTATAAGTAATAAATGTATAAGGAATTAATGTTATTATATTTTGCAGCGGTCAAGAAGTTTTAGGTTGCAGCACAAAAGCAATTGCCAACATAGTTACTAATGTGCATTGGGTAATGGAAAAACCTAAATCCTGGTCGATGGAGGATGCTGCTACCGTTCCAGTAGTTTACATGACGGTATTATATGCACTCCAAAAAGTATAATCTGAGTATTTAAGTGTGTATAAATATTTATGAGTCAACTATTATAGGTAGCAAATATCCAAAGGGGGCAATCGATTTTAATTCATTCGGACACAGGTGGTATTGGCTTAGCAGCTCTTAATGTATGCACGTTCTATGAATGTGACATCTTTGTAACTGTTGGCACGCTAGAAAAACGTGATTATTTACTATCGAATTTTCCAATTATTAAAGCTGAGAAGATTGGCAACTCTCGTGACACTAGTTTCAAACATATGATCATGCGAGAGACCCAGGGTAGAGGTGTTGACATTGTGTTAAACTCATTAGCAGAAGAAAAACTGCAAGCAACAGTGGAGTGTGTAGCTAATGGCGGCACATTTGTGGAGATTGGCAAATACGACTTAGATAAAAATAATAATTTGAAGCTGGATTTAGCGATGAGAGGCTGCAACCATGCTGGTGTGATGTTAGACTCGATATTGTTGGCAGCAAATTCAGAGAAAGAATACTTAACAAACTTATTTAAAGATGGAGTCGAGCGCGGATACATCAAGCCATTACCAAGAACTGTATTTGAAATTAATGAAGTTGATAGAGCTTATAAGTATATGAGCACTGGTAGGCATATTGGCAAGGTGTTGATTAAAATTGACCATACAAAAGGGCACAAAGTTATTCCAAAGTATGTCTAATAATTGTGTCATAAAAGAATTGATATTATACTCATTTAAGATTCCATTGCAATCCCAATGGTTCATATATTATTTTTGGTGGTCTGGGAGGTTTTGGTATGGAGTTGGCAGATTGGCTTATTTTGCGTGGAGCAAGGAATATAATTCTCACATCCAGGAGAGGAATATCTACAGGTTATCAACAATACCGAATTGGGTAAATAACATAAATAAATTACATTATAAACTTATAAATAAAATATTCATAGCATTTGGAAATCATATGGCGTGAAGGTTTCAATTGAAACTAAGGATTTAACAAATTACAATACTTGCTATGAGTTTATTAAACACATCAATGGCAGTATACCAATTGATGGTATGTTCAATTTGGCAGTGGTTTTGAAAGATGCCTTATGGGAGAATCAAAGCACTGACTCCATGCAGTTGTCAATGCCTCCAAAAGCAACGTTGACCCAGCATTTGGATAAAATAACACGAATGCTTACCCCAAAATTAAGATACTTCATTGTATTTTCATCAGTGTCTTGTGGCAGAGGAAATGCTGGCCAAGCAAACTATGGCTTTGCAAATTCTGTCATGGAACGCATTTGCGAATTGCGTCATGTAGATGGCTTACCAGCTCTAGCTGTACAATGGGGTGCTATTGGTGATGTGGGTATTTTAGAGGAAATGCAAAAAGAAAATAGTGAAATTGCTATCGGTGGAACCTTGCAGCAAAAGGTTCTGAACTGCCTTGAAGTTTTTGAAAACCTGATATTACAAGAGAAGCCTATTGTATCAAGCATGGTGGTTGCTGAAAAATTCGACAAAGGTATTGCCAACACGCCTATAGAAGCCGTCTTCAAAATTTTGGGTATAAAAGATTGCAAAAGTGTTAATAAGGAAACTCCTTTAGCAGCTTTAGGAATGGACTCAATGACGGCTGTCGAGATAAAGCAAGTCCTAGAACGCGACTTTGATATATTATTAGGAACTAGTCATTTAAAGACGTTGACACTTGAAAAGCTCGAAGAAATTTATTCAAGCACTGATCAGCAAGTTACTAAAAACTGTCTTGATAACAATTCGTTGTTATCACAAATTTTGACATGTGTAATTCATACTGAATCGACCGGGGGAATTATTAATTTAAATTTTGCTAAGGCATCTTATGGTTCCAAGTATATTCTAGCATTTCCAGGAATTAATGGCGACTCGAAAAACTTTGAATTGTTGGCTAAATCATCTGAAACACACATTAAATGTGTAAACTATGATGGAATTGCAATCGATCAATCAAATACTGATACTATCGTTGAATATGTGTTGAGTGTAGGTATAATTTTAACAACTTACAACGTACAAACTTACTTACAATATGTATCTTCACATATATGTTTGCAGGAATTGCAGAATGATATAATAAATAGACAATCATTCAATATTATTGCTTATTCGATGGGGATTATTCCTGCCTTAGAGGTAGTGAAGATATTGGAAAGTTCTAATGTGTTTGGAACTGTGATACTAGTGGATACAAGTCACGATTTAATGTATCGTTTATACGATGATTTAATTAGAAATGGAGAGAATGAATTACAATGTAATATAATTATGAAGATTGTAGAACTATTTTTGCCAAACGAAAAACTAGATGAATTAAGGGTATGTGATCAGTGTAATGACATACATATTTTAATTATTCATGTTGATTTTAATTGTTGGTTATTAGGAAAAAATTAGAAACTTGACTGGTTTAATTGAGCAAATTGAAGCAGTAATTAATGAGCTAATGCACATTTCAACAGATATAAAATCAGTTATGAGAAGATTAATTCTAAGTTTTATGTCTCGACTGCAATCCGTGGGGAATTATAAAACTAAAAAACTAAATCTACACTTAAAATCAAAAGTTGTCTTATATAAGCCTATGATTCCAATAATAACTGATATTGCCGACGATTACAATCTTAAGGAAATTTGTGAAAACTTGCAGCGTATTGATGTTTTCGAAGGAAATCATATGGCTATTTTACAAAACAGAACAATGTATTCAAAAATTGTTACAGATTTTGAATTTTAATAGTAATTTATGCATCAATTAAGTTGTGTTACAAGTGTCATTATGTAGCGAGAGATTCACGCTTACCAATTAGGAATCTGAAAATAGTAACTGATAGTAACACAGTAGAAGAAACAATCAAGATTACGCGCTACCGCCACTGGTGACACCACTTTCCATAAATTTCATTATAACCCTATATGCCCGGAGGTGCTATCATAATCTTGTTTTTATATTGTGGGCGTGTATATTCTTAATTAATTACATGTATTTACATAAATATATTTATTTTGGGAATTTTTTTGTATTCTTGTCTATCTTAGTACTCTAATAGTGAAATTCTGAACAAACGTAATTTACAGCATTGTTATTAGCAATATGTAACAGATTTATAACTTTTAGTAGATTTCCGTAATCACAAGTATGGAAACTCATCATCTGAGCCAACTTTGTCAGTTGTAGAGTGACAGAATGTAACATATTACTGATATTGAAATAAAACATATTCATTGTTGATATTTCACACGGGCAAAATACAGAAAAATCAGAGACTTAGAAGAACGGGATCTATTTTTTTGGGGAAGGCAGCTGTTGTAGGTATTGGTAAAATTGACTAGAGGAGTCTTCAAGTTTTAAAAACTACAAACCATAGTAACTCACATGCTCTCATTTTGTATGGGCAGTTATGTTGTTGTTTCTACGCGTCATCAAACTGATTTCAATATTGGGAATTTCAAATATTAGTGAAACCTCAGGTGGCTTTATAGAGAACCTAGTTAACTCTGAGCTGCATTCGTTATTTTATTAAAGTGTTTATTAACCCGATTTATTATTAACGTAGCAAAACAAAGTTATTAAAAAGCCATTAATAACGAACTTAATAAAGAAAATTAATTTAATAAAATGACATTAAAGGCTTTAATAAAATAACGAATGCAGCTAATGACTTAAGGGACCATTTCATCGACGAATTAATATTATATTAATAGTAAAATAATTATAAGTAAAACAATGCCAATTGAAACATTGTTTTAATTCTTCAAAATTTTAAGTTGTCTCCGTTAAGTAGGTTCTCTATAACGCCACCAGAAGTCTCACTGATATTTGGAATTCCCAATATTAAAAGTAGATTGTGACTAGTATTTTCGTGCAAATGACGTTTTAATGTAGGTATAAATCAAAATACACTTTATACAAAATAGTTAGTAGTTCTAATATAAAACACAATTTTACTGGAAACATATTAATAAACAAAGTTTTTACATTCAAACTAAAACTTTACATTTAACAAACTTTACAAGTCTAACATATATGTATTTTTCTAAATATCAATTAACAATACTTCTATTTACAATTTTAATAAGTATATCTGAAATGTATAAACTCATCATATACCAAATTATTGCTTTCTACTTTTAGAAATTTGACAAAAATGTAAATTTGTAATTGTGTCCCATTTAACAAGCACAGTCACAATTACAACGCTTTATGCGTTTCTGGCCTCTTGGAAACAAAGCATTTACTGATCTTACTGACCTTGGATGTAAAACTACAAAATATAAATTAAATTAGAAAGGATTACTACATTAGTATTGCTTATTGAGAAATTCACTTACAATGTGGACGTTGCTGTTCAGTTCCTTTAGCAACGCTGTCTACGACATTATCTTCTTGTTGCATCATATGAACAGGAATATCAACTGGTAAACCTCTAGCAAATGATTGTCTTCCAGTGATACCTTGAGCACTTTGCCTTTGATGTTGCATCACTCGTACCTCAGGATTTTTGTGCTCATTTGAGGTATCATATCGGGAAACCGCAACAATAATATCACGATTGGGCAAACGATTAATTTGAGATAAAACTTCTTCTGGAAGTGGTATTTTTTCTATTCCCACGCCATGCTGTGTAGCTTGTTCTTGTCTAAATTCATTATTAGATATTTCTTCTTCTTGTTGAATTTTTTGTGCAATAATTTGTTGCGCAATTTGATGAAGTATTTGGTTTGGTGGTAAGTCACTTTGCAAGGATTGTTGATTTTGAAATAGGTGAGGCAAAACAAAGGGGTTTACCAATGAAGGGCGCATGCTTTCCATTTGATTTATTGGTCTATCTTGCATCGGCATGTGTGTATGAAATTGCGGTGCCGGAAGAGGAATCATAACAGGTTGAATCATAATAGTATCTTCTTGGCCTTGAGATTCTGATTGTGAACTAATTTAAAAAAATCATTAATCATAACTAACATGTATGTATAGACTATTCTTTTACCTTTCCTGAACATTTCCGCTTTCGCAGGATATAGTAATCTTCTCTCCAGTTACACGTTCAGATCGTGGATCGGTAGTTAAATTCAACCCGAATGCCTTAGGTTGCCGTTGAACCATCTCTATAGCACGTTTTTTCTCAACAACACAATTCATTTTTGATTTACGACTATTCATTGAAGCACTTGCCAAGTCGTCAAAATTAATGAAAATAGGTAACTTAATTGGGGTAGATGTATCATTTTCATCAGAATCGTCATCATCAGACGATGAATCGGATGATTCATCCAATTCTTGTGATGGAAAAGAATTACTGTTTTCAGTTTCAACATTTTCTTTGGTTTCTTGAGTTTTAGCTGTATCCAATTCTTCTGGAATATTCCTTTTGAGAGGTTCTTCCTAGAATTAGAATTACCATTAATACATATTTAAAGAAATTTATAATTAAATAAAAGCAACTAAACTCTATATATTCTAATGACCTCATTTTTATTAGAACTGTGTAAAAAGAGATCTTGCTTTCACTTAAGAAATATGCTGACAAGTGAGCGCTTTATATATACAATATGTAATATTTCAATTTTACATGAAGAATTTATTAAAAATAAATATTTGCAATATGCACAATTGGTATAGAAAATGTAGTAAAACGTTTAGCTTTTTATATATCAGTGTAGATACAACATATTTAGCAGCATGTTGCAAATAAATAATTGATATATGTTGATTCATTTACTAAGTTAGTTTGGTATTTTAAATTATAGAGACAACAATAACATAAAGTATAAATTTCTTGGCATTCGTTATTATTATTTTTTGGCGATTACAATAAATTGTTGAAACTAAAAACATCTAATAAAACAATACATATACTAATAAACAAAATTTAGGCAAATATTTAGTTTATTAACTAAGATTTTGAAGACTACATGTTATTAAATCTGTCTCTATTATCGTATCTTTACTAGGTAAAATTTATAAATTGCATAGCTACTTGTAATTGCTAAAAAATTACATCTTCTTCAAGGTTGCAACTTAAATAAATAATAGTTGTATAAATAAATACAACAACCTTGGTTTTATACATATTTTATACCATAGCATATATAAAATGTACATTTAAAAATGATTCATTTTAAGCAGAACTGGCTTAAATATTACTGTAAAACAAATTTCGGATTATAAATTTACGTCTCTTCATTTTCGTTGCAAAATTTATTATACTTTATACTTAAAAACTGTCATTGTTTTTTTCTACTGTCAATTAATATAATATATACGTGTATATATGTGTGTTAAGCATACGCCATAGTTGCCAAAATACTGTAATGCAATTTTTATTTTTCCTATGATCGATAAATACTTAATAAAATAATATTTATATTACTAAAAATAAATTGTTTCATTTAATTGTTTTCATTTGTATAATACACTTTGGGTATCATCATACAGCACTAATATTTGAGAAATCATGCATTGCCTTGGAACTGGAATTTAATTCTGCATAGTTTACTTCTTCCATGGAAAAGATTGCTTCATGAAATAAGATAAGACAAAAAAACACAATATTTTCAAAATATTGAACTTTGGCAATTTACTACTCGACAATGTTATAATTAACGTCATCTTTAGGCACAAGAACAAGAATATTAAATCTTTAGAAAAGATTGTTAGTAGTACCATGCTTGATTATATTATGTAAGTCGAATGGCTTCAGAGACGGACTCAGCTGTAGTTGCCCAATCATTTTATAACAAATTTCTATTTCTTATTCATATATGACAGTACCTGTTAAAAAGAAATTACACGTACAGGTATCTAGAAAAGTGGTTTTGATTACATTCTAAATGATATAATTGTTGAAGAAATAGTTTCTTTATAAAGCTTTAAAATGTTTTTAAAAAAAGAGTTTAAAATGTCCGCTTTTTCCTATGAAAAAACAAACCGCTAGGTACCCCAAAGACTACCCCTGACTAACAAAGAACCTAGTAGCTCTAAATATTCTATTTAATAGTTACTTCAATTTTGGTACACGTAATCTGATTAATAAGATAAGCATAGAACTTCTAACTTGGAAATATGTATAATATTTTATTACTTGAAATTTTCTACCTACCTGCACTAAAGCTTCAGGTTGTAACGGTTGATAACGATCCATGGTCTCTGTTAATAATTGTAATTCTTGCTCTAAATGCCCACAAGAGGCATTTGCAGTAATATATGCTGAAGCAAGAATACATCCTCCCAGAATAAACGACACCAGGACAACTGTGACAGCAATTATTTTTGCCACTTGAACTGATGGAGCCTTTGGATGTCTATAAGCCTAAAAATATAATTACAATATATTATCAAAAAAAATGCATTAAAATGCACTTTAGTAATTAGTTATGCACCCTTTAGTGCGGCACAATCTGTTCCAACGCATATGATTGTATTTACCACTATGTAGAATATTCATAATTTGAGTTCCTTTTAATATTTATACCATTTCAGAATTTTATGTATCTCACAACATTAAAGTGGGTTTATAATATTTATTTACGTCATTTCGCATTCGTATTCAATACCTATTTTCTGAGATCTATGGCCAAAAATGCTATGCTTAAGGTCAAAATGCGTATTTTTTGAAATGGAGAATTCCACAAGACTTCCTCAGATGGTTCATATAAAAGCATATCAATATCAAGAGACTCAACTTCTACTAATAAATAATAAGGGACTGAACTTGTATAAGCTAATAAATAATTGAAGAAAAATGCATGCAAAAAGATATGAAATGCTCTTTGCAATTTACACAAAAACGAAATATTTTTTGTAGACCTGCCTTTATGCATCCATCAATTATAATCTTAAAGCGACTGAATTTTAAACTTTTAGGAGAACGCTAAATTGCAGAATAGCCTAAATAAAACCGTTCAAATATAACGTGCTTCTCGAAACTTATAGTGAGAAATATATACGAAACCAAATAGCAGAATAGTAAAAACAAAATAACTCCTTGGATCATACAAGAAACGCTGGATTAACATTGGTTGAAACGCTAATGTTAACGAACTTCTTCAACTTTCTATTTTGCTATTCTTTCCGCGTTATGCCTACTTGATTTACGACAAATCATTCCTAATACGTATGCGTATGATCAAATTCATGTTTTATGCGTTTTAAGGTAATGATTTTATTCTGTAGGGTAGAAGGCCGTAGGTCGTGAAAATAATTGGGTTGAAATTTGTTAATTAAAATGTTGACATTGCATATTGCATCTATATAAAATATTCAATTAGCAACATTTTAAATTAGCTGTGCTGGAACATATTCTTTATAGAACCCAAAATTGCGGTGAAAAAAACAGGTTAGTAAATAGATGCAGTGTGATAGAGTCTTCCAAAGCACTCAACGTAGATAATTTCAGTTTCTAGATTACCGACCTAGGCTAATGCCAATAAATATAAAATTAAAATAAAGCTTTTATAAGAAAACCATTGTATATTGGAAGCACATTGCAAAAAAACTCTGTATGTGTGGTATTTATTTCTTCTCTCTATATAGTCTATATTCTATGCTAGAGTGCATCAGCTTTTACGGTTTTGCTTTTTAAATTTGATTTTAACATTTCGCAAACCACGCATTGATCAACAAGCATTTAATTGGATCTTATGGTATAATTCCAAAAATTAAACGGATTAGTGCATAATATTGTATAAGTCATTTCAGAGATAATATGTTAACTTTTTATGGAAATTATATATACCTAATTTTATTAAGTTTACTAATTTAAAAGATATATTTTTATAAATGACTTTAAGAATAGAAATTATATGTACATAAACCATTATTAACTCTTACTAGTTGCCATGCAACTTAAATATCTATGTAGGTAAGCAACAACATTAAAACAGACTGCACTTTCACTTTTAAGTAATACATCTGACGGATTTATGTACAATATAAGACGAATAAAAATATTGTTACAGTCAAATTCAATTACTTTTTTATTTCTCAAATGTGAAAAACATTGTGCATCTAAACCAGGCCTAAAAAAAAGGTGATTCTATGCCTCAAACGTTCCAGTTATGCCCTGAATAAACATATTGCGTATCTTTTTAAAATGTATACAAATTGGCCTACATTTGCGTTTAAAGCTTAGAACTACAATATTATTTATATAATAAGTTTATTATACTTACTGGGGGCGGCTCGGACGAAGCATACGTCTCAGATGGCTCATACTCTGGCTTAATTTGAACCGTAGTCATGGAATCTGGTGGTGGTAACTCTTTTTCCATACCTGCGTTAATATAGCGCTCCAGGTTGAACACAAAAAAATATATATATATTTATAAGTCAAAAGCACTTAAGCGCGACTTTCTTTAGTTGTTATAATACCAGTCTCCTCGACCGACTAACTGCGACGATCGTCAAAACCTGGCAACTCTCTACTTTGTTCCCTACCATTCAGATACCACCAAGGTTTTCTTTCTATTGTCAAGTCAAAAAACTAAATGCATTGCTAATTGAGAATATTCCTCAGGTGAAAGCGATGTTTAGTTGTATGATGTGAAATTACTTTAGAGCATCTTAAGATGTTAAAAGGCCATCTAGCTAAATCCATTCAATTTTAAATATGATTGTTTATGCAGAAAAATCTACCCACACCAGCGCTGTAGTCCCCTAAATAAACATAAATACAAGGGCTATAGAATGTGCAATAATTTTTGACTTCAGGAATTAGGATTGGCATTGATAAACAAATAAAATCCTAGATGAGGAGCATAAAGAAGAGAAGGCTCCAGACAGCACAAAATTTGGGTTTTCAATTGTATCTTAGAAATAATGAACTATAGAATAACATATTTCAAATAGTAATTATAGACTTATTTCATCAAGCCTTCGAACTGATTATAAACTTTTCGGAACTGTCATACGCGTTGATTATAATCATTAGGTAAGGAATTGTCACGAGGCTAACTGAATGAAAATCATATACCCCTGGTTAACTCAAATTCTAGGTGACGTACAAACAGTTTTGTCAAAACCAGGAATTATATATATTATAGAGAGGCAATTTTATATGACATATGATAATATGGACGTCAATTCGATTTTGAAAAAAACAAAAACAGAAAATATTATATTTACATCCAAGATTATTAAAATAGAAGGTTGTCTGGTACCTTGAATCACAATAGCCATGTTGCACCGCACCACCATCTAATTTTAATAACCTTGATTTACACCCAAATTTACATCTCTATTTTTGAAATATTTATATTTGATGATTAATATCTGTGGCACTAACTTTGTTATACATTTTAATTAGTGTGAAATTTTGTATATCTATGTATAGCTAAAAAAATATTGTATAACTAAAATCCCTCAAAAACAAACAAAAAAATTAATTTATAAAATTATGAATTACAAATATCGTAAATTAATTTAAATTCTATGAAATTTATGATTAGTAGGGTACTGAAGACAAATTTGTTGTTAAAAAAATATTAGTGGACCAAAAAAGGTTGAGAAACGCCATAGACAATGATTTAACTAAACTAAAAATTGCAAACCTTATTAAAAACCATAGTAGTAAAAACCAGTGAGACCATAAAACAGTGAAATCAATAATAAAAAAAAGATAAGTGAAAACAACTTAACAATTACAAAAGCAGATAAAAGTAATTCCATAGTGTTTGCAAACAAAAGTGAATACATAGACAAAATGAAACAATTTATGGATAAGTCAGATATTAAAGAAACTAAAAAAGACCCTACTGCCACACTACAAAAAATATTAAAAGTAACTATTAAAAACACTTAAATAATCCTACAAAACCATAATAGATACAATCTTCTCCCAATGAACCCCATAGTCCCAAGACTCTATGGTTTATTCAAAATCCACAAAATAGAATCACCAATCAGACCCGTAGTCTCTTACATAATATATTCTCTATGATATGATATCCATAGCCTTCAACAAAATTTTCAAAGAATTTGCAGAATTTATATACCCTTATGCTAATAAAAGTTCATTAAAACTTTACAATAAATTACAAAACTTTCAATTCAAACAAACATATAAATTAGTTTATTTCGACGTCTCAAACATGTTTAGTAAAATTCCTCCACTTGAAGTGAAAACTGTAATAGTTAATCTACTTGACAAAAATAACATCAATCCTTTAGTGAAATCTGAACTTTAAAACTTACTAGACAATATAATTAATGAAGGCTTAGCTATGGGTAATCCAATGAGTCCTCTTTTAGCTGAGATCTTTATGGCAGAACTAACCAAAATCTTAAATTTACAATTAGCAAAAAAACATATTAAGTTTTTAGATATAACAATTGTTTCCTTTGACATATATAGAAAACCATCGTTCACAGATGCTGTTATTCCCTTCAACTCGAATCATCCCATTAATCATAAAATAGCAGCATTTAATCCCATGATCCACAGAGCTTATAATATCCCATTCTCCTCGAACTCCCTAGATAAAGAAATTAATGTCATTAAACAAATCGCCAAAAATAACCGTTTTCCAGATAATTTTATCCCGCAACTCATAGATAAATACAATATGAAACAAGTTTCAAACATACTATACACCCAAGAAAGAACTAGAGACAATAAGAAATTTAAATCTATAACATATTTTGGTAAAATCAGAGAAGTGATAAAATCCCATTTAGAAAATCACGATATTAAAGTTGCCTTCAAACCAGCGTGTAAAATAGAAAATACAATTTTTAATAATAAATAAAAAATGCATATTAAATCCAGAATTTACGTACTTCAATGTGGTAGC
>JASKGN010034637.1:0-16391 GCA_030556245.1 Falagria sp. GC000072 | reverse complement strand
ATGCGAATATTTTAAAAATTTATTCACTGATATATTTATATGTATTAATAAATACACTCATTTTCTTACTTACAATTTTCAAAGTTATTATTGGAATAATAACTATAAATTTTAAAAGTTAAAAATAAAGGAAATGTGCAACGTAATGTAATACGCATTCAAATTGAGGGCTCAAAACTTTTGAAAAGGATAGTAAGTACATATTTTCATTTCAGCATAAGAAGAATTTTAAAAGTAAAAGTAAATAATTCTACCTTATTAAGATTGTAGAATGTTTTAATTTATCAACAATCATTAACAGAAACAAATAACAAACATGTAATTACCACGAAAAAGAAAATATCTGCTTCGTGTAAATATGCAGTTATAACAAATAACATAGAAAATGGCAAACAAACTACACAAACTTTAAGCTTTGCGGTAAAACCTAACCTAAAAAACTTTCACACATTCAGTACATATTCATTTATCCGTAAGTACATTTTTGCCACCGCCGCGTTGTCATTAAACAAACAGCAAATTATTACATCGATTAAGAAAACCCACACGCGAAATTCCACACGGCGCGGCGTTCGTTTCATTACAGTTGCAAGCAACAAATAATCTTGCAGGGCTTTGAGCCAGCAGCATGCGAATACCAGCATTATTTTCTATTATCAATTGTTCATTACGGCATCGACACTTAAAAACAAACGCGAACAGCAAATTGTTATTGCGAAAGTTCTCATTCTCGAAATACCCGATACTTCGATTATCTCTGCGTCTGCCTTTCGCGCCCATTGAATACCGCCATGTCGTTATAATTCCAACGACATTGCAAGGCTGTTTGTTCTCACCATGGGGCACATTTTAATCCAATAAATATTTCAATTGTGCAACACTCTTGAGAATAAATATATACTGGGATCAACTATGCAACTATAGTATTCTAGTGGTATAGAGTAGCCTTGCTTTTCTTTAAGTATTTAATATATTGCGAGTGCTATTGATTCTGAAGGTACATAAATTATTCTACGAGTATCATTTATTCTTCTTAATCGTGTTAATATTTTAAACATTTTTTGTGTCGACTTCAAATATTTCGCATTTTTATGATCTGCATTAATTTTAAAGGTTGGTTCGTCTAGGAATATTAAACTCGTTATTATAATATTCAAGTTTGAATTTGGTTGAATAATTGGCTATTAAGTGGAGAGAAATTTTAATAGAAGAAAGTCGTAATTTTGCTAATGGGCTTCAACTCTCAGGTGTGTTATGCTACTCTGTATTAGATCACCTCAGATTTGGGCAAGCTGTAATTAAATAATTTCCGATAGCAGTTATATCTGTCTTATAACTGCTCTCGGAAATATATGTTATTACCACTAATATTATTCTTTAATAAATCACATTTCATGCCGCAAAAATTTTGCTCGCTTCAATCTTTAAACTTGCTCTCTAACTAATTGCCATATCATTAGAACCAGACTTTACAAAATAAAATATTACCTCTTATATTTGATTACTTTCTCTTTCGTTTTTAAATTTATCTGTTAGATTTGTTTAAATTCCAATTTTTGATAATTAATTTTAATTATTGATTTTCTAATAATTATAATTTTTTGGTCTGGTTGTAGTTAATTTATCAAAGTTACAAAAAATAATTTAAAGTAATTTAAAGTATCCATATTGGCAATTTTTTAAACCTACTTATGTGAGTGATAGAGATACTTTCGATTCTTACGATTGCGTTTCGTGAGAAGTAAGTTTAAGCTTTAATTCACTCACCGTGGAAAGTATCAGCACGAACAAGGGAAACACCGTTTCAATCGATACTGAAAAATTGATTGACTCCTGAGAATAGAATACATCTTTACCTAATGGCTATACGCTACGTGAAACGCACTTTCGGTTGGGAACGTCTCATGAATTATGCACAATCGAAAGGATTTACTAATATTGGCGTTTTGGCTTCGCACAATTGGTTGGTTTCTCTGCGAAGACGCAATTCGTACAATTGATTAGTTTTATATTGCACAATTAACACTTTTATCCTTGACTTACCTTTATCTTGATATTCTGATACAATAAATTATATGAAATCACTTAAGCTGATTTCAATCGGTTCTTTCAATTGTAATATTGGTACTTAGTTGAATAATACATTTTCTTCATTGAATTTTTGGTCTTTGAACTTTGACGTTTGAAGGCTATTATATGCGATTATTTAAAATTATTCTTTCAATAATTTTTTAAATGTTTAAATTATTGCGAAATTTAGTACATAATTGATTCTGTTTTATTTCTTATTGTAGTATGACGAATAAAGTGAATTTTAAGAAATTGGGTTTTATTATGCTAATATTTTTTGCACAAAAATGCAAAGCAGAAAACTGTGACAAGTTATACAACTCGCTTCAATCTAAAATTTATAGAAAATACTAAAAATAATAGCCGAAAGTAGTAACTTTAGTCAAGATTAAATTTAATAATATTCATCAAAACATAAATAGGAATATTTCATTGTGGACGGTAGAACACGCGCGACTGCTGCTTTACGAAGTTAACAAGATCATTATCTATATCCAAAACGCCCATTTATCAATCATTATATCTCCGTTGGTTTGGTAGTTTGATTCCGACATGCCGATCGACGTTTCGTTTTCGTTTCATATTATTCCCGCATTATTGCATACGCACATAGCACATTTGAAAGTCAAAATGGTCTCTCGAAGCGAAGCATCGCAGCGCGGCGCGGCGCCTTTTTAGTCTTGTGTTTCAGCTCCTGCCGCCGTTAATTTCGGCTTTCTTTTCTGTAACGACTGCTATTAACCGCGTGCAAATTGACGAATTATCTCCGTTCGCGCACTCCCAATAAAAAGAAGCAGTTACTAGTGAGTCCATAAACTTCTTCAATTATCTTCGCAGAAAATGTCTAAGAAAGCATCTCGCATCCAACGTGATGTTGCAGTGTTGATTTGACGAAAGTATTCTTATATTACTGTTGTCAGTTAACAATGACATTAGCTGTATGAATGTTTTAAGATATCTTTAAACAGCAAAAGTTCAATATGTAAGTTGTTAAAATAGTAAATCTAAAAATACAAAAAGTTTTCAAAATATTAAGTATCAGTTGAAATGGTAAGAGATTTAAATATTGAAACAAGAAGAAAGTTTTTATTTGAATTTTTATCTCTACGATTGTAGTAAGACAATCTGCATTTAAAAAATTAATAACTTTACAGCGACTTATGTTAGTTACTTATAAGCTGAACGAAAATGATATTTAATTCTTTGAAGCTCGTAAATATCGACAATGAGTTATGTAAAAAAGCGCGACTTAATTTTCTTTTAAGTTTTATTTAATGTCACTCACTTTCTCTCCACATCAAATAACAACTTTGGGTGCGTTTGCGCTGGTTAGGTTTTATTGGTCGTTTATTGGGTTTTAAGAACGTAAGTAGTCCTGCACAAGAAGTCGTGCAAGTTTTTTCTCCTTTTATTATGTTTACAGCGTGCAAGCAGCAGTTTAACATCCGGCGATTAGGTATAAATCACGCCATTATTACATTTCGACATTTTTATGCCACGAGTCAATTAAACAATCTTTATTCTTGTTGTCGTTTTTTCTTTTTCGAAAACACTTCTGCATTATTTCACTTGTTAAATGACTTTTTGCTCGTTTATTACAATTGCTATAATGCCAACAATAATTTCTTGCAAATTACAATGAAATAGTATATGTAAAGAGTTTATACATATGAGGTAATAGTAATATGTGTGTTGTAATAGTAACGAAATAATGAAAAGCAAATTATTTGCATGTGCAGCAATTTTCATAAATTTACGCTTCGGCTCTTACGAGTAGAAGTTCTTTGGTTCCCTGTAGGACTCGGGAAAAATGGATTTTCTTGTGAATTCATTTTAATTTCGCTGAGACCTAAGAGACTAAACCAATGGGAAGCATAGACCCTTGCGAATCATTATTTTCCATTTCGCTTTTCGTTTCCACGGTGTTATTATTACGTATTATATTATTACCTTTGCTTGCGCGGAACGCACGCACGCATTGCATGCATTTGGGCGTGCGATTGCGGTACTATTACTTAGTTCTCTTGAACTTCTTCCTAACTTACCGCGCCATTATAAACTAAATGCAGACATAAGATAGAATGCAGACTTCAAAGATGAACGACTTATTACATATCATTGTGTAGTTCTGATCTATGGCCATATTATACACACAACAATGTTCCAGTCATTGATCTTATTATTATACATCCTTACAAAAAATCTTATTGTTAATACTAAATTATCCACGATTGAATCACACAAGATTATTTATTATCAATGATTGTGTCTTTTTTAATTTAATTGAAATTCTATTTTTCATTTGTTTTTTTAATCTTTTTTTAGGCACATCACCCACGAGAATTGCTCCTAAGAGACAGGGTCCAGTTCCAGTACCATCTTCAACCAGTCCACCAGCTAAGGTAAAACTAACTCTTGCCAATTGCAATAAAATGCGTTTGCAACGACCGACGCATATTCATTGGTAACAGTAATCAACGCAGTACACGTTTTGTCTTTTTGTGCAATGTTCGTTCCTTGATTGTGTTATTGTCATTGTTGTTGATTTAGAATGTTTAACATTTCCGGGCAGCGTCATCTAATTGATCCATATACACTCTATATTAGAACAATGTCCTCAGCCTAAGTCAACGATCCCAGTGCAAAGAATGACGTCATTTTATAAAATTTGTTAATAAATCTTTTATTGAGCTTTTCTGGGCACATTAAATAAAGTAATACAACTAATTTTCAGTTTCATTACTAATTTATTATTATTATAAATTAAATAAAAATTTGATTAACTTTTTCTTTTTAAGATTAACATCTGAATTGTATTTTCCCATTAATTTAGATTAAACTAGTGTACATGAAATCTAATATTAAAGAATAAAGCTTTTCACTTGCATTATTGTAAGTACTTGAGACTTTTTCCGCTGCCACTTTTACTACTAACTTGGGAATATTTTTCACTTTCTTTTTCATATTTTATGCACTTCTAAGCACATAGCGCACAATTAGCTGTAATTAGTTATTACTGCGATGTCTTGTTCAGTTGAGCAATGCAATATTCACACGGTTTAAGCATTATAACAACAGATGTAATTAAACATTCATTTTATTATCATTATTATAACTCTTGGGAGTTGGGACTATAATATTCTGACGATTAGTTTTTGCTGCAATTCTGACATTTTTACATAACTCTCATTTTCAGTTTATGTTAATATTTAATGATTAAATTGCATGGCTTTATCAATTTCTGCAATTATAGAAAATGATAATAATTAACATTTTTGTCCAAACATCAAATAACAAATTACATTTATTAGCCATAAAATTTAATCAAATAAACAGCGTAATAGTATATTTTGTTGGTAGACAACCTTCCCTTAGCACGACCCCAATCGTAAACAAACATAAATGACAATGAAACACATTAATGGAATGCATGTTAAAGTAGATTTCGATGGAAGTCATTACCATACTTCGAGCATAAATACCGCGTGGCATATTTATGGACTCCGGCCAATCTATTTCTAGTTGTAATACCGTGCTTGTTTCAATATGCCAGTCTCAGTCTTGCACAGTCATCATCATCCTTAAATCCAAATTTGTAGTTCTAAGATTTTCGCTAAAATCACAAAATCGGTAATGTGATTAGATTACAAAGAGACATTTGCACAGAGAGACATTTCGACGTACCTAGACTTAGTTACTCTAGTCATGCCTACCATGTACATTTGTGCTTTATGTGCTTAAAGATTATTCTCACACTGTTTGTTTAGGAGGAAAGCTTGGATATAATGGGACAATACAAGCCAGAAATTTTCTGCTAAACAAGAGGTAAACCATAACGAAACCAAAGCTTTTATTTCTTAGTTACAAGTAATATTTCGTAGTAAAGTCATTACCGTGCTTGCTTAGATTTTGAGATTTCATATAGTTTTGTCATCATTTGGTTGTTTGTATCAAAATTCCCTGATTTTGGAAATTTTCGTATAATCAAACCTAACATTCAAAATTAATCGTAACATTTAAAAAATGTATCCAATTGTAAGTTAATTAATGATCTGTTTTGTTTCTTAGATGGCCATACGTAGTAGTAACGCCACAATGGAGATTCCAGAGCGCAGACTTTGCGCCACATGTAAACTTCCAGTATTTTTAATTAAACGTTTCGTGGTCGGTAAGCAACTTTATCACGAAGAGTGTTTCCGTTGTGCTAGATGCAATACACAGCTTAAATTGGGTAACTATTATGAGACCGAAGTGCCGGGCCAGTATTGTTGCGAAACTTGTCCGAATGAAGAAAAACAACAGGAGCACGTGGTTCCAGCACTCGGACGCTCTTTGAGTGATGAGGAAAAAGCTGCCACTGCTTTCTACGACACTACAACATTTGCCACAGCTATTGAGGACACGCTTCTGAATCATACCGCTTCCTCGGAATATTCTTTAGCGCGCTCGCAATTTATGCAGGACTTGATACAGGATGACAAGACTGAGGTCGATAAACAAGAGGACAAGAAACACTTAAATACCCAGGATGATAATAAAGACGTCAATATTCAGGATAATTTAAAAGATGTGAAGATTCAAGATAATAAAAATGTGGAAGATCCACCAGAGCTGCCCCGGACTAAACCGCCCGAATTAAGTTCTTTAGACAAGGACCAAAGTGATGATTTTAGTGATAATTGCTTACCTGCAACGGACTCGTTGAAACTTAGTGTAAATAATAGACTTGAGGTTAATAATAGTAGTGATGAACGGACCCAAATTGATATCGAACAAGTGGATAAAAACATTAGTACCAAAGAGGACGAAAAAGATGTGAGTAGTGATCGCGTGCCGGAGATTACAAATATAAAAGATGAGTCTTTGATTCAAGATCAAGTGATAGACAATTCGACAAATACAGTACTTTCGGAAGAAACAATAATTGAAATTTCAGATGATTCAAATTTAATTGCTGATAATTTATCGCAGGATAATAATTTACATGAACACAGTGATGACATTTCTAGTTCTAATGTTTCAAAATTAGATGACATAATCGACGAAGAAATTAAATCTTCTTCGGAACCCACAAATGCATCTGTTTCAGTTCCCTGCCCACAAGATAATCCAAGTGCTTCAAGTACAAAGTGAGTTTACTCAAAATTAAAATATTTCTTAATTTATATGACTTAATTTTTTCTAAACATTGTAAAATAAAATAACTTTGTATAACGGACAGAATTATATTTTGTGACTCAAGTTTCAATCACTTTAACTGGTCATTTTCAAACATAAACATATTTTACAATGTTTAAAATTACGTATAGCAAAGTTAATGCCGATACAATTAAATCAATTAAATTTTTTTTATTTTAGTATCAAAGAAGAGGGTAATAGCACGCAGACTTCGTTAAATCCTTTTGGCGATGACGAAGAAAATGAAGTTTCGCTTGAACCTAAAACTCCTCCAAGATTAAAGAAAATTAAACCAAGATTATCTGAGCATAAGCTAACTTCTGGTAGTACAGGAGAAACCCCAGAAAGCCTGAAAACACTACAATATGTTAGAATAAGTTTGCCACCAAATGCAGAAACTGCTCCCAAGCCTAAACCAAAATCATTGAATCCATTCAGCGATGATGAAGATGATGAGGATCTCACCTATATCCCAGAATCCACTCCAAATCTTAGGAAATTAAAAGCTCCTGAATCCCTTTTTGAAATGACTGTTCGTAGTGAAGGTGATGCTGCTGAAAGTAAAAGAGATAGTGTGCCACCAAATTCTGGAGTTCCCTATCCAAAAGCTGGCTATAATCCTTTCAGTGATGATGAAGATGATGACGGTGAAATGAAGACACCAAAACCAGCGCCTCAGACCGGTTATAATCCTTTCTCAAGTGATGAGGACGACGAAGAACATGTTCAAAGTTATTTATCCCCAGGTGCAATGTAAGTATTTTATTACTAAGGTTTTCAATCAAAATTACAAATTTCATCTATTTTACTTATTATTATTAGGAATGGTAATTCTACTTTAAAGGATCATCATCGTTTGTCTCTTGGATCTACAAATTCGCTTGCTAGCACAGCATCTTCCAGCATTAATTCAGCTACAAGTACATATAGAAAGAAAAGGCCCGCACCAAAACCACCAGTTCCTTCATTTAACTCAAATCATTCCTCACCTCAGGTTTCGATTACTTCCAGTCCTTCGACAAGTGCTGTAAGTATACTTAATCTTTGTAAATTTAGTAAGTTTTATTATTATTTATTAATGTTAATTTCAGCAACATTCCCCAAAACCAAGAAAATCAAAACGAGCACCATTACCACCAGTAACTCCAATAACATTTTCGTCAAATATTCATCTTACTAGCACTCCAAACAACAATATAGTATCGAGTTCATTAGATTTTGAAAAAATTGCGAAAGATGAAGCAAATAGACAAACTCAATCTAACCAAACACATTTACCTTCAAGAGACAAAAGTATGTATGGGAAATGGAAACGGAAGAAAGGAAAAGCACCTGCGTTACCGGCACCTCTTCAGAAACGAACAGTCAAAGCACTTCCTATGACAGAAATAAAACGGGAGTTGGATATTATTGAAGTACAATTGCAAGGATTAGATAAACAAGGTATACGTTTGGAGAATATCATTCGTGATCAATGTGAAGGACCTGACACTAATCCAAATGATGCAATTCCTATTGAAGTTGAAGATCTAATTTTGCAATTATTTGAAGTAATCAATGAGAAGAATGAGATTTGTCGACGACAAGCAGAATTAATGTATTTGTGAGTTATTAAAAATATTTTAATTATAAATTTAAACATCTACATATATTCTTTATTTTAGGAGGAGACAACATAGATTAGAAGAGGAGCAAGCCGAGATTGAATACCAAGTACGATGTTTAATGAGTCAAAGTTGCAAAACGGATTCTGACAAAGCGAGGGAAACCGAACTTATTGAAAGATTAGTAGAAATAGTTAACCTGCGTGCAGAAATTGTAGAATGCTTAGAGATGGATCGTGTCAGAGGGATTGAAGAAGATTTAAGTATTGAATATTCTATGAATACTTATGCTAATAAGAGAGATGAAGCTTCTGCGACTGCAGCTACATCACAAGAAGCGGTCGAGAAATCTCCCAAGAAAAAGGAGAAGAAATTCAAGAAGAAACTTTTGAAATTCAAGCGCTTTACCAAGCACGACGTAGATAAGGATATTGATGAGAGTGAAGTTACAAATAGTTCAAGTAGTAGTTCTAAGTCTAAAAGCAAGAAGAAGAAATAATTACAATTATCTGTACTATGATTATTTTTATTAAAACACTTTATAGATAGATTGGTTTTACAATGTATAAAAATATCTTGTGAGAAGTGGGAAATCCATATGCACAAAATAATTAAGTTGAAAATAGTCTATGAAAAAATAATATGCGAGACACAAGGGAACAAAGTTATTACCTAATGATACTTATAATTAAATTTTGAACAAGAAATAACTAAGATAAATTAAGCTGCTAAATCTGTAGATTCTTCGAGTAGGGGATCATTATGTGATGTAATTCCTGCTGATTTCTCATTTTCAGAAGTTTTATCTAAACTCCCATTATTACCTTGAATAGTTGGTTCCTTAGAACTGGTAACTTCTAAAGAGCCATTTTTAGTACAAGTTATATTCTCACTATCCTCATTAGTGATACTTGCACTTTTGTCACTAGGAATTTTTTCACTGTTCTCATCTTCCTTTTTATCTACATTAATAATATCTTCAGATTTGTTATCCGAAGTTGAAGGAAGATTTACTTCCACACTCTTACTTTCTGGTTTTGTCGATACTTCCTCTTCAAAGTAAGACGCTACAAAAATGTAAAACTCCTTGGTTTTACTGTATTTACTTATCAGAGAAGTGTAACGAGCCGTGTCACCATATACTAAATTCATATAATTCACTTCACAACCAGTTGTCACTAACGCTGTTTGAACTTCGTCTTCAAGCGTTACATAATGTGTTTTTCCTCCTACGACGTCAGTATCACCCAAGCAAAACATAATGTCTAGTCGGTCAATGTTATCTTGCGTAAGAAGTGAGTAAGATCCTACTTTCCATCTTTGCATTTCCCATTTCATTTTTGTTAGCTCTAAACCAGTGTAATTTGCTAAACACTTGAAAAATTGTTTGCTCTTTAGAAATTTGATGAACGTTTGAAGATTCTTTGGAAGGTTGGAAGTACTTTCACCTATGTATTCATAATGTCTTCTGTTTGGGGGACCCATAATTTTCCATTGGATATCTATATAAACAAAACATTAAATTAATTAAATTTTAAAAAATGCCATAAAATTTATTAGCTAATTTACCAGGTAATATCAAATCCTCAAACACTTCCACAAACTTCTG
The DNA here is from genome assembly GCA_030556245.1 of Falagria sp. GC000072. NCBI lineage: Eukaryota > Metazoa > Arthropoda > Insecta > Coleoptera > Staphylinidae > Falagria > Falagria sp. GC000072. Next base: position 5,930 of record JASKGN010034637.1, on the reverse strand, counting down.
TTCATTGAAGAAAGTCTCGAGAGACATCTCGGAATTCTCTTCAATGTATTGCTGAATTGATGTAATAGTTTCCCCTACTAGGTATCCTTCATCAATATACTCGGCACAATCAAATTTCTCATTTTCCATAGGAGATGTGTAATTAGTTCCGGTAATACCATCACTAGGAGGAACATATACAACTGGAGGAAAAGTCAAAGGTTCTTTTGTATGGAACCATCCATTGATACTCAGTCTACAGAAGTTTTTGCATTGCACTTCCTCAACCTAAAAGTTTTAAATAAATATTTTGATCAAGAATGCAGCTTAAAACAAAAACATTCATATGTTAAACAAAAACAACTTACTTGATGGTAAGATCTTTCTGAAACTGGAAATAAAACTAACTGATTATTCCGAGGCAAAATATTTTTAGTAACTTTCAAAGGCTGTTTGTTCTCATCGCAATTAAGAAGTTGCAGACTTCCTCCCCAGTCAACACTCCAACCTTCTTGGCCAGTTAGGTATAGCACAAAAGCAACTGCTCGTGTGCCTCTTTGGTCATCATGTACTAACAAAAAGTCTGTATCACTATAAAAACTACATGTCGCTGAGATGTCAACTAATTCTAATCCAGTGAGCTCTGCTACCCAAGCCATTAAATCACCCTTGAGAAAATCGTACATTATATTTATGTTTCCTTCTTGAATGCTTTCTAAATCCATGGATTGGCTGAACTCATACAAATCCATACTTCTAATATTCCAATCAACTTCATTAAAATCCTGCCTAACTTCATCAAGAATACCAACGTCTTCGACAAGATTATTTATAACTAACACTTTCCATGGCTCCATAATTAGTTCACAATTCTTTTCTTCAAAGGCATTGTCATTCAAGAAATTATCTTTAATTGATTTAAAGAAGATGTTATCCTTAGATAATTGACTGTTTAATTCAACACTGAGTTTTATCTTCTTGCAATCATTTGGCTTAGGTAAAGAAATATATTTCACATGATGAACTAAAAAGAAAAATTAATTTGAATTTTAATTGAATTGATCATTAGTATACTTGTTATAATTATTTAGCTTACTGCCTTGTATAATCTTTGTAGTAATTTTAGTTTCTAGAATAACACAATCATCATCCCATATATCGCATTCATATTCTGGTTCGCTCTCAGATTCTTCTTCCACAAACTGCACGTCGTCACTTTCATCCGAATCCCCATAATCATCATCATAATACGGAGGCCGTTTTAAACTTGTGGCATTTCCTGAAGTACCTACCAAAATAATTAAATTGTTTATATATTGATAGAGAGACAATGTTGAATTTTGAATTACCTGCTTCAGTATCAAATATAGCCTCGCAACTATCGTCAGATATCTCGATAACATCGTCCTTCTCACTATATGTATTATTCATGATGTTGTTTCTGTACTTGCATAAAACAACATAAATAAATAAATTTTAATAGCAAGCTACCACAAACACATCCAGAATATAAACACTCAACCGATTGAACCCAAAGAAGTTGTTATCGTTTTTGTCAGAGTTGTTATATGCTTCAGAGAGGTTATGTGCGTTAAATGAAGCGGTATGAAAACAAAGTTGCCTATAGATTGGAAAAATTTGGCACAAATCAAACAAATTAATTTCTTGTGAATAACCGAATCTGACCAAATCATAACAAATATAAAAAGGAACAGAAAACCCTTAATTTGCTGTACTCAATATTTAAAAGCATATAGTCCAGTCTGGTCCAGTAAATAAAAGTAAAAATAAAAGATGTATAAAATACATGGAAGATGGAGGTAAACAGTTAGGAGGTAAACATAAAATTAATCAGACTAACCAGACTTTAACCGAGCATTGAAAAACCGGGGCTAAAAGTACTGATTTGTACTGATTCCTACCAGGTGAACATAACCGTCGAGGAGGTGAAGCAGACATAACATTTTAGTCTTTTCATTATATCTTTGTAACGATGAACTCACTAGAGAAATGTTTCAAATAATAACGAAAGCTCGATAAATTTTCTACGAAATATTCTTCTAATTCATTTTCTTCAAATTTTCTATGGCTTTAAATATCTGCATTTGAAAAACTGAAAAGGTTTTTTTCAAGTTACTTGTGGTGAAATATTTGCTGCTGACGTCTCTCATGGAGCGTTGTTAATAGTATGCATATATAATTTATGTTGAATAGTTTCATCTATTTCTAAATGTTGTTCTGCACTGTTTCAAATTAAAACATACTAAATGTTCTCAATGATAGGAATTGAACATAAGGAGTAACAAGAAAAAAAGTTATATAAACCTGCTTTCCCACCTAGTTTAATTCTTACATTTGAATTGTATTTACAAATATTTCCCAATGTTATTTTACCAGACACTGCATATTCATTAGTTTACATAATTTTTTGTCAAAATTATTCGTGGTGATTTGACGTAAATGTGTATTTAAACCGATGTAATATTTATACTTAATTTTGTCACCTTCTAAATGCTTAGTAACTAGTGTAACTACATATTTTCTTTACTAACTGCCGATAAAACTAACTTGCCTTCTGTGTCTATATCATCTTTGAATATGTATTAAAATACGAGTCGTATCCTCTAAAGTTACGGAAGTCTTTAATTATGTTTACCTAATTATAACATTAATTTTCGATTAATAAATTATACTTTTATTTGATATTAATTTTGCAAGTAGGAACAGAGTAGCAATATTGTAGGAACTATGGAAGTAGTTTTGTTATTCAATGGTTTTGTCGATAATATTATTTACAGTTTTCTTTAAATTACTCAACTAGTTTTTAGGTTAAATTGTATACTACACTTCAGATGGAGCTTATAGTGAATTACCTTGAATTTTCAAATCAATTCTAAACTCCATTCAATGAATGTAATCATGTCTTCATTCACAAGTTTTAATTAAATTTGAATAGAATAGAGCAATTCTTTTTTGCTCTTTAAATTTCATGAATAAGGGAGAATTAAGGAAAGCAATGTTAAAGAAACCGGAGATTGCAACAATAAACTTTTATATTTCATTTCAATGTTACAAAAATTCAAATTTGCAATTTTTAAATCAGGAATTGTAAAAAATTCCATCATTGTTCAACTTTACAAGCAAATTAATTAAATTCGACTGTAGCATATATTTGAAGAGTATTACATCATTACAACAAGAGAGTACTGGAAACGATATCCAATTATAGGAAAGCAAAATAGCGGGTTTATAATCCAAACATTAGACACTTAAAAATATGATAAACCAAGATAATAGAATTTTAACCAATAACCAATTAATAACGCAACATGCATCATATTTTCTAATTCATGGTCGGATACGGATACGTTACGCTGTGCGTTTATCAAACGTTCGCTGCACTCGATATCGAACTCTGAATTATCACTCGACACTAACAAGCGATTGGAATTCTAAATGGCAGTGATTGGTAATGTGCGGTTTGTTGCAAATTACGCTCGTTTGGCTAGGATATAACGCCATTAATACCGTCTGTCTATTCTCTCTAACAAGATTTTTGTTTCCTACCAACAATCATTGACTCATAGTGGTATTACTTTGGTCCAATTTCCTTTAATTAAATGTTTTACTTTGTAATTTGACTCTTATGGATTTATATCATATCAATGTATTACTCTAAAACAATACAAGCGTTTATTTAGGATTGTAAATCAAGTGATCTACTTTTAACTGTTTGTAAACTTAAAGAAAGTCGGTAATTTTTATATATTATATTTTGAATTTCAGTAAAACAATTGGCTTCAGAAAAATTGCCATGTAAAACTTCGCCAAGTCGCCATGTTAAACTTCTAACCGTCAATTGTCAAGTTCTACATAAGATAGTAAGTAAAATTGAATTTAGTAATTTTGAGTAACTTCACTTGAAACAAACTTCATTAGCATATGGAAACTTAAGAGCACACACATTCCAGATAGTCTCAAACTATATAAACTACAAAGTAGACAGGAGATATTCCATAATATTACCTCGGTAGTATTTCATTTTGGTAGAGAATCCGCCAGCCGTTGTTTGAATTATGATACAAAACGTTCGCATTACCTTTAGGTTAGGAAACAGAAATTGCAAACTGTTTTGTAGTGTGCGAGTATATCAGCTCAGCTATAAATTTCAGCCTTGGCGAAACATTCCGGTAGCGATTACACCGTGTGCAACTATCGCCTATCTGATTAATAAATTCAAATTGAATAAGTGCCACTCGCATTCGCATTGTGGTTGCATTTGGTGCAAAACTAATGCTATGCGCTTCCCATCTAGCGGTTGCCGAACTTATCCTTATTCAACCGGATTCTCGTTAGTTTCCTTCCCTGTAATCCATTATTAAACAGTTTACAACACCTCATTGCTACTACCATCTTGAATATTTCATGTTCACCGCTTATTTAACAATTTCGAAATGTTACCACAATGTTAGGGTAGTTGTTCAAATAAAATATAACTCATTCTAAAATAATGGAAATTGTACCCTAAGGGAACAACAAAAAAAGGAATGAAGTATGAAACTAATAAAATTGAAACTGACGTTCCATGAGGAAATTCCGCATACAAACTCGATTTGCACCCAACAAGCATTTAGCATCTTTCATACGTTGGAGATAAAAGGAACAGCAAATAATGGGCATGTGTATGAAATCTGCACTTAGAAACATCCCGAGCAGCCGTTAACAATTAATATCCGAGCGTTTTTGGTCATTCGAAGCGATATTCGACGTGGAAAGTGTTTGTAACAAGCGGGAAAAGCTGGCAAAGAGAGTTGCGTACAGTAATTCGTTTAGCAAAGCATTCGGACGCCTCTCTCAGGCTGAGAAGCGACAGCGATTGCGATATAAAACAAACGTGCTTCTCTCCTGAATGTGCCTGCTTGCCTGCCTGCATGCTAGGCCTGCCTGGGAAGGCTCCATCGATCCGCATGGCGCTCACGCTGCTGAGGACCCGGAGGAGGAATAGAACCAACCGAACCCACGACTATTCATTTTGTTTCCAAATCATCACTTTTACCTCTCTATCTTCTCATTTAAATTGGGACAATCTCTGTTTTCTTATACATTAAGAAGTTTACTTACTATACCAAAGATTTTGTAGGTTAGGTTGGTACACATAATGATTTTTCAGTAGAAATTTGTGAATTTTATTTGAGTTTCTTTCTGCTTCCCAATTTCAATATTTGATGATTTGCTGAATCGGTTCATACCTAATAATTTTGCAACAAATAGAAGACGCCATTAGTCGTTGTCTAGACATCCGAAAGTCGATATTGCTATCAAACATTAAGAAACACGATGTCGTTAATGCCATCACATCACAAATCTAAAGAAATCCAATTTCACACGAACATGAAAACGTCAAATTTAATGAAAAACAATGCGCGATATCAAAGTTCCAGATATAATTACAATTATGAGGCGTATAAGAGTTTATATACTGGGATAAAGTTATTAAAGCGTATTGCTGATGATTAGCGTAATTAACATTCGCTTATTATTATAATTAATAGCAGATAAACGAAGCTAAAACAGGTATTACTTATTTAAGATGAGAAGAACTCGTCCGTGTCGCTCTTAATTGGAATTTAATTAATACAGAGAGAGAAGTGAGCAATAATGTTTTAATGGAAATAATTCCAAGTTGTCGGCAATACAAAATGTGTATGAATGTAGAAAGGAACGAAAAAAAGCGAAGACTTGAAGTGCTTAGAGATGAAATGCGGGAGGGTCTAAATTGAGGCTAATGCTTCAGGCATTGAATGGATAATAAGAGGTCCTGCGATTGCGCATTGTCCTTGTATCAATGGATTTTCAAGCAATTGCGAGTCATTTATCTTTGTTCGATTTCGGTTGAGCGTCTTAATTCTTTTTACCTTTTTATTTCAATTAAATCTGAATTTTTAATCTTT